>JBBPCX010099014.1:0-23342 GCA_037974365.1 Hydrocynus forskahlii
AAGTTTCTTCTTCTGAAACTGCATTCATTTCAATGGGGTTAAAATGAATGGAAGTGAATGGGGAAAAAAGGGATGAGTGAAAGACAAGGAAAAGACGAGTGCTGGTCATAACCGACCGCGTTTGTGTGTCGGGGAGGTTGGCCTGAGGTCTCATATGAAATTTCATAGGTGCCAATACTTTTGCCACATATTTTTGCGGGAAAATGGGAATAACGAACGAAGGACAAGACGTATCAAAAAGCTGTGAACAAGCCCGCTATTCCAGATCGGCCCGACGTTTCAGAGTTGGAACGGTGTCTCTATCTCGAAAGTCCTGGGAGGAAAAACGGGTGAACGGAAGAAAGAAGAAAATAATAAAACTTAAGAAGAACAATAGTGTACTTACACACAGCAGCTGAAGCAAGCACACTAAATATGAAGTCTAAATAAAATCTAAATAAAAAATCTGTAAAAAAAAAAAAAAAGAAACTCAGTATGAAAATACAATATGCTATATACTGAAATGTTGAATACAAACACTATAGATAAGTAACACAGTTGATTCAAGGACAAAATCCTTGTTTTCCTGTAATCTTTGATTACAGTGCAATGCCTTTTTTTTCTTCCTGAGTTTCACCTCCCTTTCTTCAACCTCCATCTTTCACTGAGGGGAGAACAGTCAGCTAGTTCAGAGACTGCTGTAATCATAACAGTGTAACAGTCATAGGTCACAACTAGCTTATATATTTAAATCACCTGGTTAGTCTGAAAGCTTTTAAGGCCCGTGGGTCTTTATAAGATTTACTGTTCACTTTGCTCATGTGATAAATACTTATTTTTTAAATTGTAGTCAATAATGCCACTGATTGTTTTTGGAGAGTCTTGTATAGTTTCAAGGTCAAGCAATTTAGCAAGTTCTTAATGATTACTGATATAATTACCCAAATCATTGGTGCCTCTTTGTATTGATCTCTGTAGGTTTTTGCATAGGCTACCTCTCCAGTTACACTACTGATGAACTATGGTCGTTTAATTGAATAATTTTTTTGTTGAATTAAAAGGCTTCTCTTTGAATAAGGCCCTGTAAAGGCACACCAGTCGACTTTTCTTGCAGTTATCAGAGTACCACTCTTATCTCTCTTCCTTTTCATTTAGCAGTATCACTTTACTGTTCTTTTCTTTCTTCTGCTCTCTAACACAAGCAGCCCTCTGTGCACCTACAGTGGTCCTAATAACTTAAAAGTTAACAGGTCAGTACTGCAAATTGTGCGTAAGAAAAAGAGACAATTTCACATAACCTATAGTTTTACCACTTTAAACCTCTTATGAGAGGCTTGTCTCTTGCATTTCTCTACTGTAAGAACTACATAACTGATATATCAGTTTCATTGGAGTAACCAAACAATTGACAGTAGTTAATGATGAATAGACATAATAACTAAACAATAACACAGGGGCTCAATGGGGTTAAGGGGTACTGTGATGCAATCAAGAGACAGCATTGTCACAAACCGCAGAAACCCTCAAAATCAGTATAACAGTAAGAGATGATGTTCTCACTTACACATATGTAAGTAAGAACTTTGTTAGTCTGAGTCATCACATTATTACACTTTTATTTATACCTAATTACAAGGAAAGAAGTCTCCTGTTAACTCATTTTTACTGGCCATTTACATTAAGTTACTAATTCTTTTTTCTGTTTGATTTCTTTTTGTTGTGTTCATCTCCAGCACTGCTTTGCTGTCACGCTCTCATACACCTGTCTTTCACATTTAATTTAGATTAAAAATGTCCAATAAATAAAAAAACTTGTTCTAGATACTGCAGTAGTTTTTTTTTCTTTTATACGTATATGTGCGTATGTATGTATGTGTGTGTGTATGTATGTATGTGTGTATGTATGTGTGTGTGTGTATTTATTTATGTAGTCAGTTTTTGCCAGATTACTTGTACTTGTGTCAGTGTCTGAGGTGACAGTTCTTGTGCCCGGGTTTGGGTTTAGGCTGCTTTATCCAAAGCTGCCTTTACTGCAGAAATGGCCAAGTGGGCACAGTGTAAACACACCAGAGCATGTCAGCTTCCAAAGCTTGGTCAGTAGATGGGTTTTAAAAGTGCGCATGGCACAGCCTTGGCATAGAGTGTGTGTTTGTTCGTGAGTGCGTGTGTGTGTTTGTGTGAGGGTGGTATCTCGTGCTCCCGGGTTTATTTATAGTGTGTACTGTGCCAGCCCACTCATAGCTGCTACTGTGTATATGTGTGTGTGTGTGTGTGTCTGTGAAAGAGAGACAGAGACAGAGAGGGGTCAATGTAAGGCTCGCTAATGATAATGCTCACAATACGTAAATATGTAAGGTGTGTGAAGTGTGTGAGACGTGTGACGCGCAGTAAGTGCATGCAGCGTTGCCACAGTGGTATTGATGAATTCCTACCTCTCGTGCTCTCCGCGTGTCCAAGCCTCTGCTCCGGAGACTCAGGGTCCTCATTTTCCATAACTTTCTTCAGTCCACTCTCTGTAGCACCTTTCTAACTTACCGAATAAAGAAATGAATAAACAAAGTACGGTTAAAAAGAGCAAAGCTCTTCTCTAGCGCCCGGGCCGCCTCAGGCGCTTTAACAAACACACAGTCATTCCCATAGTCCGGTTCGCCGCTAAATAAACAGTAAAGACACAGACTCGGGTCCTCGGTTCCTCCTGGGGAGCGGAGCTGTGGAGAGAGTCCCGAGCCGGAGGGGAACCGAGCTCCGTTATGTCACCCGAGTTATGTAATCAGCCCGGGCTACTGTGCCGGAGCTGGAGGAGCTTTACCCAGGGAAAACGCTCTCTCACTGCTCCCAGAGAAACACACAGCTCCCATCAGACTAACACTTGGTTATTATCGGTCTCCACTTCACACAACATGCAGGACTCTTGTAATTTGTTTGTTTGTTTGTTTGAGTGCTGTAGTTTCTCTGTTAGCTTATCACAGTCAAATAATCAGAACGATTAGTTGTCAGGAGCTCTGCTTGTTAGATGTTTGTTTGTCTGTTTGTTTGAGTGCCGTAGTTGGTTAGTTTATCTGAGTCACACCGAATTAATCACAATTAATGATCAGTTGGCACTTGCAATTTGTTTGTTTGTTTTTTGATTGATTGTTTATTTGTTTGATTGTTGGTTTGTTAGTTAAATTGTTTGTTTAAGTGCTGTTGTCGCTCTGTTAGCTTACCAAAGACACCCTGGATTAATCATAATGAATCTTCAGTTGCCTTACAGTTTGTTTCTTTGCTTGTTGAAGTGCTGCACTTGGTCTGTTGGCTTGTCAGAGTCACTCCAAATTTTCAGTACCTCTGTTTGTCAGATGCTTGTTTGATTGTTTGTTTGTTTGTTCGAGGGCTGTAGTTGGTTTGTAAGATTATCATTCATCAGTACAATCAGTTGTCAGGAACTTTCTTTGTTTGAGTAACAGCTTGGTCTGTTAGCTTATGAACAACTGAATCAGTACGATTACTTGTCAGGATCTCTGCTTGTCAGGTGTTTGTTTATTTTTCGTTTGTTTGTTGAAGATGTGAATTACAATCAGTTTACCTGACTTTAAAAATCTTGGAAACTGATTGCCTTAAAAAACGAAGTGGAGTAGTACCTGTGCAAACAAATGCTTATTTAGTGTGGTATACACTGAAACACATACAATTGCAATTTTTTTTAGGTTTGAAGGCTTTATTCAAGTGAGTTTAACTCATTCGAATTTACAGTGTGTTGGGCTAACGTGTATGTTTCTTACCAAAACAAACAGCAGGCTATAATACAAGAATACAATGCAAAATAAACAATGACTGTCCTATAAAGGACTATCTGTTTTACACTGTTACAGGGTGAGCAGGTGCACTTCACAAGACTCCCCATGGGTTTTAACCCATCTCCTACAAGCTGAGTGTATACAGAAGCTCTAAATATGAGTATGAGTGATTCAATTATTGTTATTATTATTTAATCACTTTTACAAAGGAGTTGATACACTTGATAAATAAATCAATTTGATCTATCTTGTATCTACATCAAGTTGGTATTTATTGTCATTTGCGACCATACACACAGTACAATAAAACCAAACAGTGTTCCTCCAGGACCATGGTGCAACAAGTACAAAAACAGAAACCATATAAGATTACGCAAGTGCAGGCGGGAAAGGACTACACAGAGTGCACAGAGAGAGAGAGAGAGAGAGAGAGAGAGAGAGAGGGAGAGAGAGAGAGAGAAAGATTAAAAATTATTTTTGATGAAATCTGCAAAATTTTAAAAACTCCACACATCATGCTTTATTAAAAGTTACAGACCTGGAGAGGTGTCTGATTGATTTTTAAAAAATAATTCTTTATCTAAAGAACCCTTTAGATTTTCTATAAATGTTCACAATTTTAATAAACTACCCTCAGTTCTCTTGATTCTCAACACAGTAGAGCAGGAACAGTACATGGTTAAATAGATATTTATGCTGTATTTTGGCAGCAGATTCACTGTGCAAAAATGCAAAGACTGGGGTAATAATAAAATAATAAAATAGTTGTCAGTGGCAGCAACAGAGTAAAAATGAACAATATATAATAAATAAAGGGTATTGACAGTGGGTTTATGGGGGTGGCATTTGGGTGTAAGTTTTATTTCAGTGTGTATATGTGTTAAGGAGAACAGTTCAGTTCAGGATTGTGTTTGAGTGTGTACTAAATTTTGATTTTTAAACCTAAGGCAATATCAGTTAGGGATCATTTTTACCTGGGCACAGTCATTAAACTTCATTTTGGAAGCAGCTTTTCTGGTTTGAAGGTTTTAAAAAGGACAGGATTATGAGATGGATCAAAAGAAGGTGGTGGATGAAAAAGATAAAGAATTTTTTTTTCACAGACTGTGAGAAACCCCTGCAAGCTCTATAAAGATCAGAGAAGAAACAGGGGGACTGAGTGGAGTTCTGGTGGTCTTTGCTTGAGAAGTCCAGGGGTAGCCTGTTGAACGGGTGCAAGACAGCATTAACTCGCCGCTTCATTCGACAGCGTTTAACTGCACTGCTGGAACAAAATGACGTTTTATTCTTAGAGCAAATAGAGCACATTTTCACACGCTCTAAAACCAAACTATAACATTTATTAACGTTATTTACGGCTCATCGCTTTGATGATAAAACGCACGTTTTACTGCGAGAGAGAGAGTGAGAGTGAGAGAGAGAGAGGCGTACCAGTGAGAGGTTTTTAACGTTCATACCGCGGATGGAAAAAACCCCACCGCGGTTATTCGCTTTAGACCCACACGAAGCCATCCAGTCTGGACCAGAGCAGAGCACGGCTACTCCTCAAACACACAACCTGCTGCCCTACATACAGACAGAGAGAGAGAGAGAGAGAGAGAGAGAAAGAGAAAATGATGAAACTTGCAATCTTTAAAACGCCACAGATTATGCTTCATTAAAAAAGCCACAGACCACAGAAAAGAGATAGAGAGATAGATAGATAGATAGATACATGGATAGAGAGAGAGAATCTAAAAATGTTTGATGAGAGAGCGAGAGAGAGAGAGAGAGAGAGGGAGAGAGAATTTGATTAAATTTGCGAAGTATTTAAAACTCCATATATTAGGCTTCATTAAAAAAGCCACAGACCTGGTGAGGTGTCTAATTAATTTTAAGGAAAAAAAATTAATGATACATGAATAAAATTAATGATTACTGTTAATGATATAGTAAAATAACAACTAGTTATTCTGAATGTGTACATTTGTTCATCATAAAGTTTCAAATGTACACAAAGGACCTTCAGCAGTGGAGGCCCACCTTCCCATCCAGTGTTTCAGAGAAAACACAAAATGTGTGAGACCGCCAGGGCCGTGATTGTGAACCGCTGAATTAAATGACAAAAGCATTTTAAAAAAGGGTCTCAAAACTAACTTTTTGGACCTAAACACAACAGTTTTACAATCAACGCGCTCAGATCGGACAAGGAAAGTCTTTGCATTCGAGTGTCATTATCAGAAACATTTTCCACATAAGTGGATACTGATTGTGTATCTGGTCCCATGAACACTGAAGGTTTTGCACAATGATTGGGAAGATGGAAAATCAGATAGAATTATTAATGTTTATACCACCAAATGGCCCCATTTGCTCTATTGGCCTATTCATCCATAACATCTGAAGTTTTAGACATTCTCTGCTTACGTGGACAATTTGGTTTGGCATTTATTGTTCAAACATCTGTCTTCACACAGATCTTATAGGACAGGACAAGTGTGTCCTCCTATAAGTCTGCAGACACAAGGCACTTATGTTGGATTGGGAAGACTAATAAACCTCAAGAGCCTCCAACTGACTTTCTACAGATGTTCAGTTTTAAAAAACTAACTGGTGCAACTCACTTGATCCTCAACAGTAATAAGATTAGGATCAGGATTAGGACCAGGGTTAAGGATAAGGATTAGGATTAGAATTACAGACTTTAAGGATTAGTGAAAATTAAGGTGTATAGTATATAGTAGGTTCAAAGTAGATTAAATTTAAATGTATGCATCTAGAATAGGCTAACCAAATAAAATGTTGCCATTTTTGTATTTTTATTTAAAAGTGTATGCAATCCTGAACAATACATATTATTGTATTGTCACTGAGGTGCTCACTTCAAAGACTCCCTATATGAATGTATTTTCTTCTGATGTGGACAGTGTGTCATTCATTACCATAACACTGTGGTCATATTTAGACCTATTTACTGGAATAGTAGTAGTAGGAGGAGGCTATAGCAAGGTATTTGGGAGATTCAGTGTTCGGTTAAGCACATAAACTGAGAAGCTTCTGTAGGAATATGAAACATTACAACTGTATATGTGTGAAACACCTGTTTATGCGTCAACAACCCAAAATGAATTCTCCACGACGGAGAATTAACACGTTACCTTTATTCAAGCCGCTGCATTGAGCTTCATTCTGGAAAATAAGCGATCGCAATGTTCACTCTCCTATGTCCTTTACTGCAGAGGCTCAGATTAGAAGGCTCAGACATTTTCACAAAACAGTGTATAGAACTTGCTTGAGGAAACAAATGAAGCAACAGGCACAACACACAAGTATAGAAGTCTGGAACCACATAAAAAAAAGACTATTAAATTGATAAGAACTTATAAAGTGAGATATAAAGAAGATATAAAGTGAGGTTATGTGTGAGCCAATGAGGAATTTACTGAAAGGTGACACACACACACACACACACAAAGTAACAACATAAAGACACAACCAGACAATAGCAGCAAGTGATTACAATCAACAGACTTGTGAAGAACACTTCACAATGGCAGGCACAATGATCGTCCATAGTCCACTGTGTTTGGTGGTCCACGGTGATGCTTGATCTTCAAAACAGGCGAGGGCATGAAGACGCAGGTGTGTGAAACCCCAGTTAAGGCCCCTTCGATTTTTTAATTTAACATTTACAAAAATAAACTGGCGGTAGCAAATATGGTTAATATTCTATTAACTAATTCTGCACTGCCCTCCCTGTGTAAACTAAGGCCACGCAATTTGGCAATAGAATGAAAAGCTTGCTCTCCGTACAAACTTTCTCTAAACACAGAATTCTAACTGGAGTTCTTGGTTACTGTTGCTATTATGGTTTTATTCTAAGTAAATGCATAAGAATACAAACTGAATACAGAATACATTATCACTATTAAGTAATCTAACTGTGCAACAATACTTATTTTTATTATCAACATCTCTGTAACAGGCTTAAAATAAGTGTCATCTCACCCAAAACTTACTAAGTCCAAGTCATGTAGGAAACATTTAATTCAGAACTCAGAGCAAGCAGTTCTGATCCATCCTAAGATTTGCTGGATTTTTACAGTATATCAACTCTGGCATAACATTTCTTTAAAGAACAGGCTCTGCAAAGTGACATGAACACTTAATTTATACTGACCTACACGTTACAGCAAGTTTTGCTGCATGCATATTTGAGTCGATTAAAATAAGAACACTTCTCAAATTGACGGCTTTGTTGAAAAATCCTTGAGACATTCAGAAAACAAATTTGTACAGATATAACACTGCATATTTATACAAAACCAAACCTATTATATACAAATAAGTAGTACAACTAAACAAGGTTCAAAAAAGGTTATTTCTAAGTGTCACTTTGGTCATTTGAACTTAAAAAAAAATTCTAACTGTGATCAAAGAGTCAATAAATACAGTTAAATAATTAGAATAAATACAGATTTGTTCTCTGACATGTTAGTGTATCTAGCATTTATCACAGCACTGCAGAGGAAGTCTCTTGTGGCTGTGACAGCTGGCAGAGGTTAAACATTTGCACCTCTAGCTGGTCATTTCACACAAGCACACACATCCACTCAATGCACACACAGACACCTATGGTGCCTCCTGGCCTGTTTTAAACCTTATGCCCCAAAAAAATGGCCCATATTAACTGACAAAAATAGCGCTGTGGGAAAGAGAGAGATACAGAGAGAAAGAGAAAAAGAGAGAGAGAGAGAGAGAGAGAGAGAGAGTTAGTTTACAATTAGATACATGACATTTCTCTGAATACATTCATGTAAATAAATTCATTTTAATGTATTTCAATCACTGTAGATATAACATTTTCAGGTGTTAGATGTATTTTAAGTGTGTTATAAAATCACTGTAACTTACAAACTTAATAATTCTGCAGAAGAAGACTTTTGCAGTTGACCTGCTGTCTGAAGGCCAGGGAGATAAAAATGCTTTCTTTTCAGGTCTGGCCAGTTTTTTTAACTGCAGTTGTGCAGTTTCTGCAGGGTGGCCTATTTCCAATTATTAGTTAAATCCTTGATCTTTCTTGCACTTTTTTTGAATGCTGTGAATGCAAAGTCATTTTGATAATGCTTTAATTCACTTTTAGTTCATTTCCCATTAGTAACACTCTTTTAAATGGAAGAACTAAACAATGCTGTTATCACAAAATAAAGTATGTACATAGAAGTACACAGAAATAACTAAACCTACTGAAAATCCATTTAAATTCCAGATTGTAAGGTATCAGAACAGAAAATGTAAATACTTTTGCAAGGCACTGTACCTGTTCCAGTGCCTTGCAAAAGTATTTCCGCCCCTTGGTATTCTCTCTATTTTGTTACCTTACAACCTGGAATTTAAATGGATTTTCAATTCAAGTGATGAACCTAGAAAGCAAAGTACAGATTAATGAAGTTAAAAGGGGGGAAAAAACTTGTTTTAAATAATTCTAAAAAACTGAAAAGTGGTGCGTGCATATGTTTTCACCCCCTTTGCTTTGAAGCCCCAACCACTACCTTCAAATGCCACTTAATTAGATTTAAGTGTCAAACGATCTCAGTATATATACACTTGTTCTGATAGCCCCCAGAGTCAACACCGATGCAACACCACTAAGTAAGGGCTACCGTCAAGCAAGTGACAGCATGAAGACCGAGGACCTCTCCACACAGGTCAGAGAGTTGTGAGAACTCTCCACACAGATCAGGGTTGGGTTATAAAAAAAATCACAAACCCTGAACATCCCAAGGAGCACCATTAAATCCAATATTAGAAAATGGAGAATTATGGCACCATAGCAAACCTGCCAAGAGAGGTTCGTCCACCAAAACTCACAGACCGGGAAAGGAGGGCATTAATCAGAGCAGCAACCAAAAGGCCGACGATAACCCTGAAGGAGCCGGGCGGCTCTACTGCAGAGATGGGAGTATCTGTCCATAGGACACCATAAGCCCCACACTGCACAGAGCTGGGCTTCATGGAAGAGTGGCCAAGAAAATAAGGCAGACCGTTTGAAATTTGCCAGAAGGTGTATTGGAGACTCCCCTAACATGTGAAAGAAGGTGCTGTGGCCAGATGAAACTAAAATAGAACACTTTGGCCATCAAGGACAACACTATGTCTGGCACAAATCTAAAACCTCTCATCATGCTGAGAACACCATCCCCACAGTGAAGCATTGTAGGGGCATCATGCGGTGGGGATGCTTTTCACCATCAGGAACTGGGAAATTGGTCAGAACTGAAAGAAAGATGGATGGTGCAAAATATAGAGAAATTCTTGAGGGGAAATCTGGAAAAGGGATTTGAGACTGGGACGGAGGTTCACCTTCTAGAAGGACAACGACCCTAAACACACTGGTAAAGCAACACTCCAGTGGTTTAAAGAGAAACAGGAAAATGTCCTGGAATGGCCCAGTCAAAGTCCAGACCTCAATCCAATTGAGAATCTCTGGTATGATTTAAACATTGCTGTGCACAAGCGGCGTCCATCCAACTTGAAGGAGCTGGAGCAGTTTTGCCATGAAGTGTCTAGATGTTCCAAGCTTGTGGAGATGTACGCGAAGAGACTTGTCACTTTAATCGCTGCAAAAGGTGGCTGTACAAAGTATTGATTCTGGGAGGGGGTGAATAGTTATGCACGCTCAGGTTCTTTTTTTGTCTTCTTTCTTGTTTGTTTCACAATAAAAAATGAATTTGCATCTGCAAAGTGGTCACTATGTTGTGTAAATTAAAAGATACAACCCCCCCCAAAAAAATTCCTTTTAAATTCCAGATTGTATGGGAATAAGATGCCAAGGGGGGTGAATACTTTTGCAAGGCACTGTGCATACAGGAAATGTTCTGCATGTCTGCCTGCTTCTGTCTTTAAATGTTTACTTGAAACTACTTTAGTATAAATAACTGGCTTCACTTTATCCCCAAACTTTGCCAACACTGACAAAAGTCAAATATACTGACACAGGTTTGTGTCCTGTCTTATTTGCATATTTATAAATTCATAACTGGACAAATATGCAAAACAGCTAACTCCTGCCAGAGAAGAACAAATAGAATAAAATTAACTGCATGGTATTATTGTAAACTAGGTGAATCTAACAATGGGGGAACTGAGACACGGGCAAATAGAGAGTATAGTGCAGTTCACAAGTTATTGGACATTTACAGATTTTAGTACCGGGTTTTGGCTCTTTACTCCAGCACATTAGATCTCAAGTATTGTAATTTGTCCATTTTCAAAAATACTGCATGACCCTAAGCAATTAATAGTACTGAAATTAAAAGCAAGTATACCAAATGCAAAGAAACAGCCTAGAGGTACAGTAATGTGAAAAGTTAACTCCCAAATTAAAAATATTTCTAATAACACTTAGTTGATGTTGTAAACATATTAAAGGGCCCATATCATGAGAAATGTAATTATACTCATTTTGTTTTAATCAAAGCATTTATCGTAGTATGTAAACTTTGTTAAAGTTTCAAAACATACCATTTGCTCTCCAGTCTGTACAACAAAAAGAGCCTACTGGGAATTCACGGTACTTGCTGTCACAAAACTGCAGTTTAGTCCAGGTCATTCCCTCTGAAATTTCAGTTCAGACTGCATTTGAATGAGGAACAATATAAGGCATCCATTGGGAATAGAGATAATGTACATAGTTTGAAATGCATACACAAAGGCAGAGGGACAAATAGAAAATGTCACCTCTAAATTCAAATTGATTTTTTAGTAAATAAAACCGCATAAATGTCATACGTTGACCCCAGGGAGAAAATACAACGAGTAATGTATGGGCCCTTTATGTACACTGCAGTGATCAAATGTCCCTCTAACTATCCGTTAACACGTGTGTGTGCACCTTTGATACTCTACCTGTCGCCTCTGTGTGTAGTTTAGAATCATCAACGCTGGTCACTCTACAGGTCAAAAAGATTTTTCTGCCCTCCACTCGATCCAGAGCGCTGTGAATAAGCACTACGCTACCCAGTGGTATCGGACTGCGTTAAAATGAAACCAAAGAAAGTTGATGTCTGTTAGTAAGTAAAATCCTCACAGTTTAAATTGATGTTAGTCTTATGAGATAACTCACAGAGACTGAATTTGTGTGAACTGTAAGGGGACATGTTTTAAGTATACTCTTTTAACAAATTATCTATATAGTGGCTATCCAAAACAAGTATGTCCAAAATGATTTACAGTAGAGGCAAAAACATTATCTACTTTTGGTGACTGATACTTTTTTCCAGACATATAAATATAACATTAAAACCAGCAGTCTAAAATTGTGTAGGTCCCCTCATGTTGTCAGTTTAGGTCTGACCCTTAAAAGCATGGACCCTACAAGATGTCTGAAGGTGTGGTATCTGGCACCACAACATCAACAACAGATCCCTTAAGTACTGTAAGTTGAGAGGTGGGGACTATGTGGATCAAACTAGTGTGTCCAGCACATTCCTCAGAGGCTTGATCAGATTTCTTTGGAGGCCAAGTCGACTCCTTCAACTCTCTGTCATGTTCCTTAAACCATTAAACAATTGTTGCAGTGAGACAGAGTACAGAGTGCAGGGGTCACTGCCATACGGGAATTACCATGAAGGCGTGTACTAGGTCTGCAACAATGTTTGGGTAGGTGGTACAGGTCAAAGTAACTTCCATGTGAAAGCTCAAGGTTACCCAGAAAAACACTGTGCCTCACACTGGCTCTGCCAGCTTGCCTTTATCTCATAGTGCATCCTGGTGCCTGGTCCCCAGATAAGCCTCAGACCAGGCCACTGTTGCTCCATGATACATTTCTGTGGTGGACAAGGGTCAGTATGACACTCAGACCAGTCTGTGGGGGCCTGGTGGTTAGGGAGTTGCCCCCATGACCAGAAGGCCGTGGGTTAGAATCCCAGGACTGCCAATGGCACTACAAGTGCAATTTTAACAAGGTAATCAATATTGTTCTCTTCACCGGTCAGTGGTTTTAATGTTGCGGCTGATTGGTGTACAAACATGGTGAAACACTGTGTTGCCGCGCACCTCTACATTTCTGAGTTAATAACCTTAGTGTACCTGCGATAGTTGATGCTGAGATTGGCAGTCATAACGGGCCCACACAGGAAACCAGCCAGAGTGCCCGTTACAGAGTCAATCATGGTGGCAGTTGCTCCTCCGTGCACATGCCTGCGACACAGGAAATCAGTTTTACATCACTTCCGATGTTGTTACATGCCTGGGGATTCCCCTCTTTTCTCTCAGAAAGGACCACAGATATTGTCAATTAGCAGAATACACGACTTAGAATAAGTCACTGGTCTTGAGACAAAAGATTAAGTTCACTGTTGTATGAACCTTGTGTCACAAAAACAGTGAATATTAGTGCTGCATGATTATTCAGATTTTTATTGTTATTACATTATGAATTTCAAAATGAAATCAATATAAGGGACTTCAATAACAGAACAACTCAAATAACACACGTAGTAGGAGACTGAGGGGAGTGTTGTGAAAGGAAACGCGTAGCCTGTGTGTGCTGCAAGTGATTTAGCCTGTCTGTTACATAGTCAGTCACACTTATCATTAACTATTATTAACTTGTATTAATAATATTATTGATGTATTTCCTATTATAATGCAAAAAGCTATTATGATTATTGAGCACGATAGTATTGCAGGGTGGTAGTACCCTCAACACTTAAAACATGTGCCTGTGAACCTGAAGACCATAAAGTTGCAGGTTCAAATCCCCACTTTCTACCATTGTGTCCTTGAGCAAGACATTTAACCCTCAGTTGCTCCAGGGGGACTGTCCCTGTAACTAATGATTGTCACTCTGGATCAGGGCGTCTGCCACATGCCTCTTTTATTCTAGACGTACTAGCATTAGTGGTCGCAGTAATAGTAGCTTGCACAATAGTAAATTGTGCTTTTTGCTATTTGCTTGGAAAAGAACTTAGATTGTACAGACAGAAAAAAAAACAGTTGCCCATCTAAAAAAGGAGACCCTATTCAAATATTATATAGTTTACTCACCCAGGTGGTCCTTCCAGCAGATGCCCAGACTGAAACACACACACACACCTCTTCTCCTCCTTATTCATAAAAACCACATACTCAAATGCTGCTCCAGGCTCCTTAATGCTCCTTGTGAAAAGCCGAGCTTTAGACTGAACCAGTTTACTAAGGTACACTCCACCTGCCAGATTAAAAAATACCTACTTATTATTGCTCTTATTTACCATGTTCTTATTTATAGTATTCTTCATATTTACCATGCATCTAACAGCAATGCCAGAACACATTTTCCCAAATATTAATAGTATAGGATCAATGAGGGAGAAGTGTTTAAACATGAAATGTTGCATTAAGCAATTTAACAAAACTGGCACAAAAATGACACACATATGATAATGTTTTAAAGAAAAAAAAAATTCTAGAATTTTTTATGAAAATGAAATGACTGTCTTTAAAACTTCTGATTTTTGGTTACACCATCATGCACCAGGAAACAGATAGAAATAAAAATAACACCCTTTCTTTCACCCACAGTTTTTTTTTTGTAATAAGATCCCCAAGTACACTGAGTCAAATTGGAAGTGCTTGTCAGGAGTTTTATCTATAAAACAACAAAACAAATTCAAATAAGCAATTTTATGGTAAATAGTTTGGTTCAAACTTCAATGTACTGGACTCAGGATATAGGAAATGACCACAGGTGAGAGAAAGGTCCAGGGAAATCACCTTTGGCATATTTGAGAGAGCGGTTGTAACTAGGAAGCTTCCGCCAAGGTCCCTTTTTCATCTCGCCCCCTTCTGTCGCCTCCTCACACAGGGCATCATACTGATCATAAACTTTCCGCATCTCTGAGCTCCATGATGCATTTGGCTGGCTGAAATCCCGCGGCTTGGCGCTGAAGGGCCACAGTGACATCTTCTGGGCGAGAGAGAGGCATGTTAGACGCTGGGGAATGAAATCACTGAACATCAGTAGTCACTGTACTGAAGGCAATAACGCCACATTCCTTATCGTGCAAACAGGCCGGATGACTTCAATTATAACACCTACACATACACCTTCCTACCTATATACCATATCGACAAAAGTTTTGGGACACGCTTGTTTTTCCGGGTTTGGGCTAGGCCCTATCCTTCCAGTTAAGGACAGTCTTAATGCTTCATACCAAGACTACGCCATACTTCCAACTTTGTGGACAGAACAGAGTTTGGGGAAGAACCTTTTCTATTCCAGCATGACTGTGCCCCAGTGCACAAAGCAAGGTCCATAAATACATATTTGGGTTAGTTTGATGTGGAAGAAATTGACTGGCCCACACAGAGCCCTGACCTCAACCCCCTCCAACACCTTTGCCATGAACTGAAAAGGAGATTGCGAGCCAGGCCTTCACATCAGTGCCTGAACCTATACACGCGTTACAGAATGAATGGGCACAAATTCCCACAGAAACACTCCGAAGTCTTGTCGAAAACCTTCCAAGAAGAGTGGAAGCTATTATTGCAGCAAAGGGGGACCAACTTCATATTAAAGTCTATGTAATCGAATGCAACGTCATTCAAGTCCTTGTTGGTGTAATGGTCAGGCGTCCCGATACTTTTGTCTATGTAAATGTAATTATAGACAGATCCACGGTTAGGTTTGGGGGTTCAGGGTATTTGAGTCAGATGTTAGGACACTGTGGACCTCGCACAGCAGAAATAAACCAGGAGCAGATAAAAGAGACATTACCGAACGTTGGTGAAGGTTCTGGAACGCTATGGGAGAGTTCTTTTCTATTTGAAGTCGTAGAACGCCGGTCACGTTCTGATTCGAGAACACGCGGCTAAGCCGTTTGGCTATTTGTAAACACGAACACATCATGGTTTAATCAATCTTAACAATAAACCCTGATGAATTAAAAATGTTCTTCTATACTCTACTGTAGAGACGAACTAATGCTAAAACCTGAGCATGATGAAACTGGCAGTCATCTCAGCACCCAGGTTATCTAACAGACTGGCTAATACTAAAGACTGCTAAAACACATGGTGACCATTAAGTTGCCAATATTTCCAATTAGATATGACACTACAGAGCAATCACTATGCTTTTTAAAATTCAGTATATGCTACAGGAAGGTTGTACCGGTATACCACATGACTTTCAATGACATCCAGTAGCGTGTACTACAACTTCCTGGAGCCTAAACCGGTTCAGTACCATTTCACTTCACACACACTAACCCTCCATACTACCCCTTGAGAGATTCACTAGCGATTCATACCATCCCGTAATACTACATTATTTACAATGCCTTCAGATTTACAGCTGATGTTTAACTCTTGAAAGCATACCTGTCGACTCACGTTTATTACTGATAATAATATTGCTACAGAGCTGAAAGGGAGGAACTACGTAGAAAGTGGTTTTAGATTGGCCCACTGGATGTCATGCATTAAAGTATCCTGAGAATATTAATGTTTAAATGCGCACATGTGCACAGTGGTGCTGCCTGCAAACATTACTGAAATCAAACAGCCAGATGTCTTCTTTAGTTACAGTTAACTGCTACACTGTGTAAGGTTCTGTAATACTCCTAACTACAATCTATGTCATTAGTAATTCACTTAACTGTGAGTAACTTATCTATAGTATTATTACCCTGCATTTGTGTATATAGCATAGTGTATTTTCATATTGAGTTTTTTTTTTTAGACATCATAGTTTATATTGTATAGATTATTTATTTAGACTTAATATTTTATATAGTTCTTGTCTCTGTGTCTCTGCTTGAGTAGAAAACGTGAAGATTAGGGTTTTGTACAAGAAAAGAAAGAAGAAAGGCCTGTAATTTTAAATTAATTTCTAAGGTGGTGCTGTCTGCACACGATACTCAAAAGTGATATGTGACGGGATGCCCTAACAACTGTTGTCCTAACAACCAGAGGCTTCCTTAGTTACCATTCCCAACCAACGGCTGCATGTGGTCGTACTAGAAAGCCTGTTTTTGTTTATTATTAGTTCAATTATTAGAAATTTTAAATTACGTGAAAAATGTTTGGTCGTGCAGATTGGAGGTATAAGAACACGCGTGTACAGAGAGAGAGGGAAAGAATGAAGGTAAACATTTTGCAATAAACTAAACCAGGTTTTTAGTTTTAACCATGCATTGAATTCAAGGACTTTTGGACCCTAGAAATGCTGTTAAACGGTTATGTCGCCTTTTTGTGTCCCAGACAGAAAAAGAACTGGCGGACAGACTTGCTGAGCTAGAAAGGTGTGTTTTTCGTGTTATGTGTCAACATATCTCTGAAGTGTCAATATACTGTTTTTTTAACTGGTGTCTACTGCGGTGTGCTGCCTGTCACTCTCTCTCCCTGTCTGACGACAGTTATGGATCATTTGTTTGAGTTTGCGATTATACCGACTTAGAATAGTTTGCACACGTAAATGTTAGCAGTTTTTTTAGCCGGCTAGGCGGTCGTAGATAGGTTATACATGTTATAAATGTTCTACGTTGTAGTTTGTATATGTTTATTCGTTGTTGCGCTAAGTGCAAAACGTCAGTGCTCCATTTGAGACAATACTTACCCTCGGCAGTGTGCACTACAGAAGGAAGTGCGCAGTACGCATTGTGCACTACATTCCAGTGCACTCACGGAAGTGCGCGATTTGTGACTCGTGCTATAGAGCTCTGGTATGTCTGCTTTAATTACAGGGACGTCTCTATAATGAGAGAAAGAGGGTCTGACTGACAGGTGAACGATTTGAAGGCAAAGCACATCTACGCTATAAAGACAAAAGTATTGGGACAAACTCTCTTAATAATTGAATTTAGGGGGACCTGTACTTCCAGTGAAAGGCAATCTTAATGCTTCAGCATACCAAGACATTTTGGACAATGCCATGCTTCCAACTTTTTGGACACAGTTTGGGGAAGAACCTTTTTCTGTTCCAGCATGACTGTGTCCCAGTGCACAAAGCAAGCTCCATAAAGTCATGGTTGGATGAGTTCAGTGTGGAAGAACTTGACTGTCCCGCACAGAGCCCTGACCTCAACCCCATCCAACACCTTTGAGATGAACTGGAACAGAGATTGTGAGCCAGGCCTTCTCATCCAACATCAGTTCCTGAACTCTTAAATGCTCGAAAGAATGAATGGGCACAAATTCCCACAGAAACTAAAACATCTAATCGAAAGCCTTCCAAGAAGAGTGGAGGCTGATGGGTGGGACCAGCTCCATACTGAAGTCTATGTATTTGAAAGAAATGTCATTAATGTTCCTGTTGGTGTAAAGATTATGCGTCCCAATACTTATGTCCATATAGTGTATGACCAAACATTAATATTAGTCTTACAGTACTGTGCGAAAAATAATATTTAAACACTGTTTAGATGAGCAGTGACTGTTTTTTACACATTAATATTACTAAATTAAAACCAAAAGAATAAATACAAATAACATTGTACAGTAAACAGTGGTTTTATGTTAAGTATGTCAGTATGTTGTTTGTGGAAACCCAGTATAATCTGTTGTTCCATATGAAACCTTGTTTTACTCAATAAGTCCTTCAATAAATTAAATTAGGAGCTGCTAATGTAATCCAAACAACAGCTGGAGATCAAATGTGATCTCCATTTTCTGTTCTTGACTGTTATTTTTGCACCTCTTATTACATAAGCACAATTAAAACTCAGGTCACTCAGGTAGCTATTAAATGCTTTAACAGTTATTAAAGATATTTGAACAAAGGCTAAATTGCTGAATGATGGTAAAAGCCTTTAGAGGTTACTTCTACCAGCCTTTTGATCTGGTTTCAGTGCCAAGAATGGCATTCAGAAGGCAGAATTTGAAGAAGCCACCCAGACTGGTTCTGCTAGGGCCTTGATGCACCTGGAGCAGAGAGAGACTCGTTTGGCTCATAATGCGCTCACACTGGTGGGTAAATTCATGCTTTTCGAGGACTTTCACTGGTGGCAACTCTGAGTCTGGTTCACTTGTTAAATGTTCTGAGCATGCAAATGATATTGAAACTGAAACATCAGAGCCTGTCTGTGTTCCATCGAAGAATAGGTAATGAATTAGTAACCTGACCTCCTGTTTCCACAGGTGCGTAGAGAGGCCCTGCGCAGAGTACTGGAGCAGGAGAGGCAGCTGTATAACACAGAGCTCAGCCAGAGGGGCTTGGCCGTTTATCAGCAGAGGATATAAAAACAACTACTGCAATTTTCCAGGTCCCCACACACTGCTACACTCCTGCCATTGTCCTGTTTAAGCAGGAAGCATGTCATGTTGGGGTGTTCTGACATGCGTCACAGTTTACAGTTTTGCATGACTGGTCAAGTTATTCAGATCATTTTTTAGGCAAAGCTGAGAGATGGACAATGTCTGCTGTGTCCCTAATTATTTTTGTATATTATCAAAATGGTAAAAGGGAAGTACATTTATTCACATTGCATCTATAATATGTTGTTGATTACCCTGGTAATAAAAAATTCAGAAATATTATTGTTTACAAATGAAGTGAACTTCTGTTGTTATTTAATTTTGGTGGTTTAGTAATACAGTGTTATATCATAACCTACCGCACGGAGGCTGTCTTTTAGTCGGACTAGTTTGTTATATGCTTCAAAATAGTGCTATATTACAGACATCAAAAAGGTAAATCAAATTGTAAAGGTGTGAACTCTGTACCCTATAAAAAGAAAAGAATGCAAAAGAAAGACAGAAAAAAACACATGATTCCAGTGATTCCAGTCGGTCAGTAATTGTTAACTTCTCAGCAGTTCAGATGAAAGAGTTGTTCCTTCTGATTGCTCTCCATAGTGTACTTAACAACATGAGGAACAAAAGAATTCGTGGTAAATATGTTTATTGTATGATTATGCCAGTTAGTGAGCTAAAGGTGTGTAATACATAGGAAACCACCCACACAGTAAAGGAAAATAAAGAAATGGACGTCTGCAAGTGCGCCTACCTTCCTGGATGGGCACAGCCCAAACGTGAAAACATATACATATACATTGCATACACTTTGCTATGGAATTGCAAGTTTTTGCCAGAACGTTGATAGGCAGCTCCAGATGGTTGCTAGGGTGTTGATAAGCAAGCTAGTTAAGGTGGTTATATTTATGTCAGTTATTATTTAGTTGCTATGCCGTTTGTTAGGTGGTTGCTTTATTAGTGTGATTGCTCAAAGGCACACTATTATTCTTAAGTTTTATCTTCGTTTATTCCATTCACCGTTTTTTTTGGCCCGCTATTCCTCCCAGGGCTTTCGAGATAGAGACATGGTTCCAACTCTGACACGTCGGGCCCGATCTGGAATAGCGTGCTTGTTCACAGCTTTATGCTCAGCCTTGTCGTTCGTTCATTATTCCCAATTTTTCAGACGAAAAAATGGCCCATAGGAATTAATGGGTAGAACTTTGGAACGATGATGTAATCCACTCTAGCTGTTAGAGTGATAGCAGCAAAAAAAACAGTATAAACTGTGATTTTAAAGTTAAAATACACATTTTAAACCACGTAAAACCTCTTAATTAAGTTGAAAAACATGGATAAGGGGAGAGAGGACATTCTGGCAGTGAAATGACACTTCTAGCCAGAGAAAGAGTGAGAACTATAAACCAAAGCCATTTAAAACCATGACATTCTTTTAAACCAGGGGTGTCCAAACCTGTCCAGAAAGGGCCGCTGTGGGTGCAGGTTTTTGTTCCAACCCAGCAGGAAAATTCACACAAAAATCCACACTTACAACACACTCACACACACTACTCATTTGTACACGTGCACACATACAAACACGCACACATGCAAATTCACACAAAAATCCACACTCACAACACACACACACACACACACAAAGTGGTGAATGAACATGTGAAACATTAAATTATCCTTTTGTTGACCAAAATATAATAAAAATCATCATCTTTAACCAAAATGAAAGAAATTTTTGTTCTAAAATGCATTAATTCTAATTGGGGTCATTTTTGAATGTAGGTATTGGTCGGCCATGCATCAAAGGGTTAATGACATAAGGATGAGAATAAAGATGCATGAGAGTGCTATGACAATTACAAAATGCTGTAATTATTGTTTCACACTGACTTTTTTCAGACTGCCTCTCCTTCTCTCTCTGTTTGTCACAGAAACACCCTTTGGTCTAAGTTAACCCTTGTACAGTACTGTCCACTGGCTATTTTGTCAGTGCAGGGTAGAGACTTACCACATCCTGCTGTGTGCACTTCTCTGTCTCAGAAAAAAACAAGGAGTTAGTCTCTACTCAAGGTCAAACAAATGGTAAGCGTTTTCAGATACTTGCAGTGTTTTGTCAGACAGTTTGTTAGAAAGATTGTGCACAATGCATGTACAAACTTTTCATTAGTTGATTTCCTGGATCATCTGAAATTGCTTAATAATGTCAATTTTGAAAATAACACTTATTTGGAATTTAACATTATGACGTTTTACTTTCAGTACTGAAATAATAACCTTCAAAGCTGTTCAGTACAAGGCCTTTAATCAGTACTGTAGCAATGCACCAATGACATTTAAAAGTCAAGCACCTCCGAAAAGTCAAGTGATCTTTACAGATTTAACTGCATTCTACCATTGCTGTTTTAGCAGCAGAGCAGAGCATAGCTTTTAAACAATCTATCATTGTATTTATCAACCTTTTCACCACCTATAAAAACTGCCTCATATCATCACCATTATGAAACATACATGCATTGCAATACATGTAATAATATTGTGTTATACAAGTAATAGTATTGTGTTATTGTCTCTGCTACACTAGCAGAGCAGGGAAAACAGCACGGCCTCATTTGATTCACTTTTTCACTTTTGTTGACCAATCAATATTCAATAACATGTGTAATCACTCAGGTATCAGGTACTCCGTTGATCGTGTTAAACACAAGTGAGATGTCCACTACCAGGTAGTATTAGCTGGTTTGTGAGCTTTTTAACATATAGTGAGGTGTGTCCACTGACTGAGAAACACACACACACACACACACACACACACACACACACCAGTCATGTCTTACTCACTGAACTAGTTTTACTTACCACACATTTATTTGAATATTAACCTGATGGTCTTTATTCTTCTTCTTTTGGGGTGAAAGTGTAAGGAGACCTCTAGAAATGCACAATTAAGTCAAACAGTCAAGTCAAGTAGGTTTATTGGCATTTCATCCATAAACACAGTACACAGTGAAATGAAACACTGGACTTTGGAGCAACACAAGAACAAAAACAGAAACATCACAAGACTACATAAGTGCAGACAGGATAAAATACCAAGTGCAAAAATAGCAAGAGAGAGTGAGATTGCAAGAAAAACATGAGCAACAAAACAAGTGGACAAAACAACATTTAGTACAGACAACATTTGAATGAATACCCTATTATGACGATATTATATTCTAGCAGCGGAGTCACTAGGTGTGTAAAATGCAAACTAGAGATAGAACAGCAACAAATGATTGTGCAAATAATCGCAGCAGGACAGAGACTGTGCAATAAATTATAAACAGAGGGGTATTTACAGTGGTAGTTGGGGTGTAAGTTGCTTGTTTAGGTCAGAACAGTTCAGTGCGTATATGAACTGTGTATGAGACAGAAGTTCAGTTCAGTGGTGTTTGTGTGTGTGTAGGGGGGTACAGTTTATGTTTCATTTCTGGATGAGGAAGCTGAGAGAAGAAACTGTTTCCCATTCTGACAGGCCTGTGTCCCATAGAACCATTTGCCGGACAGGAGGAGGGAGGAGGGTGTGTGAAGGGCATGTGGTGTCACCCACAATGCTAGTGGTTTTGTTGATGTAGTGTGTGTGATGTTGCAATGTCTGTGACAAAGGGGAGAGAGACCCTGATCTTCTCAGCTGAACATGGTGAAGATTTGGGGGAGAGGTGACCTCTACCCAGCCTCTGCAGGAAGAAGAGATGATGCTGGGCCTTCTTGGTGGTGAAGCTGGTTTTGAGAGTCCATGTGAGGTTCTCTGTGATGTGAACACCAAAGAATGTGGTGCTCTGGATGATGTCCACTGAGTGATCAGTGATCACGGCATGCCTTCCTGAAGTCAACAAGCATCTCTTTTGTTTAGTCCACATTCAGAGAGAGGTTGTTGACTCTGTGTCAGCCCATTAATCATCAAATCACTCCTCTATTAACAACTTTGTCGTTCCAACAGATCAAACCCACCAAACCCCCGCTACATCGGCAAACTTGACGTTGTGGTTTGAACTGTGAATGGTTTCATTGTCAGCGTGAATAGCAAAGGGCTGAGTACACAGCTCCGGCTTAGACTGTTAACCAGCCAGCCTGCTAGCCTGCTCACTAGTGCTTTACAATGCTTACATCCTAAAATAAAAAATAACCATTAGAAATAAAATGTTACATTTTTCACATTTTTGACATTTCTGCAAAATAAGCATCAGTGACTGCTGACTGGCTTCTGAAGACAACCTCTCAAATATATGACTACATAGATGGAGATTAGATACACTTTAACCCTCTGGCCCTCCTGTGGGACATTTTTGTCCACTTCACTCTCTTTTTTTTGATAATTTTAGCTGTGTTAAT
>JBBPCX010099024.1:8073-23339 GCA_037974365.1 Hydrocynus forskahlii
CACCACCTCCCCGAGATCTTCCACTGAGAGCATGAATCCCATCTGCTTGAAAGTTTGTTGCGCTACCGGAAACAGCAGAGTTCAACCATGTCATTTTGTGGTTAAATCCAGTCTTAAGTAGTCCATTTTGTTCTCTAGTGACCAGAAATTAGACAGCAGAATAGATGGAAGCACTGGTCTGTGTGGATTAGCCTTTAGCCTAACCGTGATACCTGCCCGAGTGCCGCACTCGTGTGGTCTTCTACACTGCTTGTGTCGCTTCCCAGGGCAGCCAGTTATGGTAGGTGGTACCGCTGCTGTGCAGACCTCTGGGTCTTGCTGCCGTAGTATTCCCAGTCCACGTAGAGTTTGGGGATCTAAAGCCAGCAAGTCACTCAATAACATACTGGATTGATCAGATGCACGAAGTTTGAGTAAAGTGGATCGACTGTAGGTAATTTTCGTGAAAGAACATAATAGAGAAGACATTACATTTAATGAAAAATGCACATTGTTAGCGAGAGCCGAAGTAGCTGCTGCCACACTGGGCACCGCCATCTTGTTCTGAGTCACTTGACTTGACTTGAAATCATGTATTCATGGTACTACACAGTAAAATATACACACAACTTTTCTTACATGTCTGGGGAAAGAATTATGGTTATATAATATGGCAGTGTCTGGATTTTCAGGCCAGCAGCCATGACATTTCCTTTAGGGACCACTGAAAAATCTCTTATAGCTGTTAACAGATAAGAAAGCTTCTTGAATGTACTGGTCATTCATTTTTGATAGGGTCATGCCATGATATTATGTTCACAGCAAGATGCAAACAGGTCCCAAGAATATGTGCCCTGGGACTGTTACAAAATGTGCAACACAGAAGGTATGCTGATTACTTCGCACATAAATCACTGTCTTTTAGTTAAGACTGAAGCCTTTAAATAGAAGATTATGAAGCATTTGATCAGAAATGGTCATTTTATGAGAAATACCTACAAGAAATACATACTTACAGGTGCAGACTGTCTCCCTATATATTGCTACTGTTGCACGGTTTTCCTCTGCCATACCCCACCTCCCAGCCCCCCGAAACCACAAGTGACTTTTATCAAAACACCCTGCAGAAACACCCCTCACATAATTAACATGACACTAAAATGTCAGTGCACAGAATGCTGTACATCTCAAGTAGCTATTCAGTGATAGCCACTGGTCGTGCCTCTCTATCAATAGATGGGGTAGAAGGAGACTGATGAATTGTACAGTAACAGATGGATCACTTTGTCTTAGCCTTAAAGTAAAATGTCCAACCCCAACCCTTCTAACCCCAATCCTCAGTCTATATCAAAATAAAGTGTAACCCCTTTTACTTCATCAGCCTTTTGACTGCGTTGTCAAAAGCAGTTTTTAGTTTTGCTGGCTGAATAAAAGTATTTCAGCTTCTCCTGTAAAAGGTGGTTCTGTTAAAAATAAACAGTGGGAGTGAGCAAGCAGGTTAAGAATCTGTTATCACGACATTTTTCATAAAAAGCAAAGAGGGCTTCTTTCTTTGAAGATCAAAAGGATTTTATTGTCTCGTTTGTCATTCTCCAGAACTTTTTCCTCTTCACAGCTCTAACAATACTACTTGCATTGTGTTTCTGAATTTCTCTGCTGCTTTGAATTTTTGCGCAGACACTGACAGGTCATGACTTAACACACATAAATTCCTTCGCATGAATGATGGACAAAAGATGGTGGACTGACCCTGGGTTACAACCCAGGGGAAACTTAAATACAAATAGGACAATGAAAAGAACGAATAAGAAATGATAATCACTTAAACTTAAATACTTTACATCTGTAACTCAATGACATGAACTTAGACAATGTGAATACAGACACAATTTCAATACAAGAGTTCTACATATAACAGACATTTACTACTCAAACTACTCAAAACACCTTAGCTGCCTTTCAAATTATTTTCTCACGTGCATCTAAAGGACATATTTCTCATGAGATTAGACAGAAGATAATCCACGTGCATAATCAAAGGGTAAAATATTTAAAATAAAATCTATAAACTTCAGTCAAAATCCAAAACTCAATATAATGAGTCTAAAAGGATGAAGCTGTCAGAAAGCCAAGACAGAGGAAGATACCACTGAAACTGGACATCAAGGTTGTATAGACTGACTGAATGTAAATTCTGAGTGTACGCTCACTATAAGAAGAAATAAAGTGACCAACTTTGTAGGTATTTGCCTGTAAAATAATCTTGTTGCTTTCTTTGAAAAACTGAAAGCAAGTTTAATGAAAGAATTGTTGTTGTATTGAATGCAAAGGGTGGACACACTAAGTACTGAAAAAAGATATTTAGTTGATGAGACTTTCTGGAGTTTTGAAGCAAAGCTTGTAGTACAGTTTAAAGATCATTCACATTTAGCCAAGGGATTGTTGGAGTCAATTGTGGAAACAGACAGCAACTGATCTCTCATATCAAGAAGTGTTCTTTAGCTTTGCACGACCTAGTACCCCATAAAAGAGAGAGAGTACATTCTTTAATTACATTAGTCCTCAAACATAAAGACTTTATTTTTATGCTATGAAAGTGTCCAGTTTAATCAACTAGTTCAGTTGATGGGACACACTAGCAACACTAAAAACTCATTTCCCATTTGCTGTACCTAGCTTTCGATTTAATTACACTCAACCACCAGTCTACATGTGTTTCTGTACAAATAACTCTTAAGAATGTATATTCAATATGTGCTATGTCAGTTTACACCACATAGCTACTTGATTTCTATGTTTTGATAATGTAATTTGATACAAACAAAAACATCAAAAAACATCTGACTCAAAACTGTTATTACCGTATGACATTTTATCTGCGCATCTCACTATATAATTAAATATGTAATTGTGCAAATACATTTGAGTAATATAGCAAAACAAATGCAATGACCGTCCTATGGGAGAGTATACTTATAATAGGACATTTAAGCAAACATTATTGCCAACTTCATATTCTGAAGTGGTTGTTTTCAAATGGCATGTCTGTGATCACTGCCTCTGCTGCCTCTGTTCCTGCGGAGCTTTATATTTACATTTATGGCATTTATCAGTGAAAGGAAAAACTTGCTAAAAAAAGGCCTGTGCTTTTGAATGGTGAATTGGGTAAACACTGTAGATGGAACCGTGTAGTGCTCTTCACTTTCTAACTGAAAACTCTCCCAATTAAGTCTCTTCAGCATTCAGCCTTCAAAGGTTTGAGGGGCAGTCACTGGCACGGCCAAGACCCTGTGTCCCCGTTTTCCAGCAGCACCTGCTCCTAGAAGGTCAGCATCAAGCCACCAAGATGACCTGATCTCACTCATCTTCTGCTCATTAGAGAGTACACTAGACCACGGAAAATCCAATAAATAAATCTGACATTAATTAGAAGGAGGTGGAATGGGCAAATGTTTGTTGTTTTTGTGTTTTTAGTGGAGCTATTAAAGGATTTATGATTTAAGAAATTGCTTTAATCCAGCAGCCAGTGCTCTGGCTAATGATCACAAATTGAAATGTGCTGTGAGATTTCTCCTTCATTTTTGCCTAGTTCATACTTCTTGCAGATCTTTGGAAGGTGAACTGGCTTTGTGTCTGACAAAATGCTTAAGTGCATGTCAAGAAGGTAGAAACAAAACAGGGGCAGAGTTAAGAAGCTCTGTGGACAACTTCCACAACAGAATAGAAAGAAACTAAGTGCAGAAGATACAGTAAATGAGCCCTATTGTGATTCTGTTGTGATTTTTAAAAGATTTGAAAGAGAAGCATATTTTTATCATGAAGATGTATGCATTATGACATAACACTGCAGCATCTTGCATTTATGATTCAAAGTACGCTCCATAAAGAAAGCTTTCTCTGTCTACTAAAATACAGAATAAGCCTAGTAATATAAAAGTGAGAGTTAGACAAAGCCATATATATTTTTTTCCTCTATTAAAAGTAAAGTTTCATAGATGGCTTGACACATGTTTTTGGCACAATTCAGAGGGAAGCACAATTACAAATGCACAATTCCAGACTGATGGGAAAGCCTTTCATGGAGACCCATACCAAGAATGGTATAGTAGAGCTGCGCAGCGTCGAAGGTCTGCCTGGAGCTTGGTCCGGTCTGCAGTCAGTAGCAAGGCCTGTCAAGTCCACACTTGAAGTTGATGCAGAGCCGTGTTTACTCCAGATACTGGTCCATCAGGCTTCTCTGAAGAAAACTAGGAGGGTCTGTGTCCCATAAAGGCTTCAAAAGGTGACATTCCCAATGCGGAAGAGGTTAGTTGATTATGGACTATTTCGGCTCAAAGCTGGTGATGGGTCCAGGTGGTGGGTTTGTGGAGCAGTAAAACTGGAGGTATTTTTCTAACTCTTAGTTGACCTACTCAGTTTTGCCATTAGATTGGGAATGGTAACCAGACTTGAGGCTGACTGAGACGCCTAGTTGCTTCCAGAAGTGACGCATGAAGCATTTACATTTACGGCATTTAGCAGACGCTTTTATCCAAAGCGACTTCCATTCCCTAACTACAGGGGGCAGTCTCCCTGGAGCAACTTGGGGTTAAGGGTCTTGCTCAGGGACCCAGTGGTGATGCTGAAGGTAGGATTTGAACCCATGACCTCTTGATCTGGAGGCAAGTATCCTACCCACTGAGCTACCTCCACCCCAGCTCCAAGCAAGTGATAACATGCGGGCCTCGGTCCGATAGAATGTCCATGGAAGTCCGTGGTGTCCACTTCCCGCAGCACAATGTCGGCAGTTTGAGGAGCAGTGGAGAGTTGAGGTAACAGAACAAAACTCAACAGATGTTGGTAACAACCCATCCAATCCACACATGCAAAGAAATCAAACCATAGATCTTCATAAATTAAGTTATGTGCAATAAAATGGAATGACATAGGGAAAAAGTATTGAACACACTTACTGAAATGCATTTAATAAAAGCTTTTGTTGGTGATGACAGCTTCAAGATGCCTCTTGTATGGAGAAACAAGTTGCATGCATTGCTCAGGTGTGATTTTGTCCCATTCTTCCACATAAACAGTCTCCAAATCCTTAAGGTTCCATGGGCCCCTTCTATGAACTGTAGTTCTTTCCATTGATTTTCTATAGGATTCAAGTCAGGTGATTGGCTGGGCCATTCTAGCAGCTTTATTTTCTTTCTCTGAAATCGATTAAAAGTTTCCTTGGCCATGTGATTTGGAATGTCTTGCTGAAATGTCCAACCTTGTTTCATTTCATCATCCTGGTGGATGGCAGCAGATTTTATCAAGAATGTCTATGTACATTTTTACATTCATCCTCCCTTCAATTACATGAAGTGTGCCAGTGCTGTATGCTGAAAAACAGCTCCACACCATGATGTTCGCACCTCCAAACTTCACTGATGGTAAGGTGTTTTTAGGGTGATATGCAGTGCCTTTTGACCTCCAAACATGGTGTGTATTATGGTATCCAAAGAGTTCAACATTGATCTCATCTGACCAGACTATATTCTCCCAGTATTTCACAGGCTTGTCTAAATGTTGTTCAGCAAACTTTAAATAAGTTTCAACATGCTTTTTCTTCAGCAATGGAGTCTTGCGTGGTGAGCGTGCATACAGTTCATGCCGGTTGAGTGCATTACTTTTCTTTGAAAAAGTTGTACCTGCTAATTCCAGGTTCTTTCTGAAGCTCTCCACAAGTGGTCCCTGGCTCTTGGACAACTCGTCTGATAATTCTTTTCACTCGTCTGTCTGAAATCTTGCGGGGAGCTCATGGTCGTGAACCAGCTGATATTAATTTGCACTAAGTGTCAGGATTGCTTTCTAATTACTGATCAACTGGTGTCATGACTTTCCATGCCTTTTTGCACCATCATGTTTTCAATACATTTTCTCTGTGTCATTCCATTTTATTACACATAATTTATTTTCTGGAGATCTTAATTTATGGTTTGATTTGCATGTGTGGATTGTATGGGTGAGAATTTCATCTTAATAGCACCTTTAGAAATACAGTAACCCACCCTCTTATTTGCGGTTCAGCAGTTGTGGATTCAGTCTCTCATGGATTTTTCCTGAGAATTGAAACAATAAGTTCGCAGAAACCCCCGCACATGAGCAGAAAAGACAGATATTCTCTGCTTTTTTTCTGCTTTTTGATGTCCGGGCCTTCTAGGCCATGCCCCCTCGTCTTCATGCTGGTTGTGTATGTTTGGGATGGCGGTTAGCAAGGCAATCATGAGCTTTCACTGCTCAGAACCGCGTCCAAACATGAACAACTAGCACGAGAATGAGGGGGCATGGCGGGCGAGGCCCGGATGTCACAATCACCTGTACTCAGAGGTGGGAAGTTTAAAAGTAGCCAGTCCGAGAACATTAGTTATTTCTCTTTGCTGCTGATTGGCTGCTGCCCTGTTACGCTATCTATGGCAGCTGCAAAATTTCCCCCGTGAAGCTATCTTGAGTGTTCTCATGTTTTTTGTTTTGTTCTTCTTAAAGCCCTGCGTTTTTATTACTGTAAATTGAATTAATTTATTTCTTTTTTTACCCTGCTTTTACCAAAGAAAAAGACAGCACATACCAAAGAAAATGCACGTGCATGGATTACAGGGCAATCTATATACGGTATTTTACATTCTAGTACTGCGGGAGTTCAGTGTACACAATACAGTACAGATACAGGTTTACCTTTACATTTTCTTTAAGGGTAATGTATTAAGCAGAGTTTAAAATGAAATTAATGTGTTTTAGGAGCATATTTGGTGGTATATTTAGGGTTAACATTATAAAAATAGGCATTTTTAGGCATTTTTCTTAACATATTACAACATCTCGGTTTTTCACTATATGCGGGTGCTCTTGGAATGGTTACTTAGAAATATATACACAAGTAAATACTTAATCTCAAAGGGGCATGGTACAAACAAGGTCAGAAACAGGGAGTCATACACAGTAAAAGCAATACACAGTAAAAGCAATACGAAACAAACAGCAGGTACATAAAGGAAAGACACCAGTCAGCCCAGATTGTAGTTTGTCAGTGGTTTTAAAATCTAACATCTGGATCCAACAGCCAAGCAATCCAGAGCAAGAGTCAGGAGCAGTGTGAAATCTGTCCTCTCTAATTAACCCATTCACCCAAGTGAAGCAGTGGGTAACTGCCCAGGGAGCAGTGTGGGGGGACGGTACCTGGCTTAAGGGTACCTCGGTGGTGCAACTAGCGGTCCTGGAATTTGTACCACAACCTTCTGATTCACAGGGGCCCACCAACACAAAATGGCACAAATGCAATTAAGGACATTCTCAAAGATTTTACCACAGGAAGTGGCATGCAAAGTAAAGTGGCCCCTTATAGACAAGTGTGAACACACCACAGCTCACCACACTGTCTGAACAAAGTGAAATTCTGTCTCTGCATTTAACCCATTCACCAAGTGAAGCAGTGTGTAGCCACTAAAGAGGTGCGCCCAGGGAGCAGTGTGTGGGGACAGTACCTTGCTCAGGGGTACCTCAGTGATAGCACTAGCAGTGTTAGGATTTGAACCCACAATCTTCTAATTGCAGGGGCAATGCCCTAAGCACTTAGGCCACCAACTGCTGAAGTTATGGGCTCAAGCAACTTCAAAATGCTTTTATACAGTAACAAAATACTAAATAATTAGAAAAAATACACAAATGGTCCGGATTTTTTGTACCTTGGAAACATAGTTCAGCAATAATTGGCTATGATTACCATGCCACAAAGTCCTACATCAGTGCCTGACCTCAAAATTGCTCTACAGAATGAATGGGCACAAATTCTCACAGAAACACTTACAAATCTTGTGGAAAGTCTTCCAAGAAGAGTGGAAGCTGTTACAGCTGCAAAGGGGACCAGCTCCATGTTAAAGTATCTGAATGCAGTATCAAGGCCCCGTTGGTGTAATAGTCAGGCATCCCGTTACTTTTTGTCCATGGCGTAGAAGTCAAATGATGTGCTGTGATGTGATGTGTTTATACTGAGTAGTTTAGAATCACTATGAACATGGCTCAACCTGTTAGATTTAGAATAAAAACTGTTTTTTTTTTTTTAATAAGTTTTCACTCTGGAAGTCCCTGTTTTTAATTACATCTTGTAAAAAATCATCTTATTTTTAACTTTTATTTTAATATATCAACCATTTCTAATTCATAGCTAAATTGGCATGTCTTCTCTTTATGTCTACAGTGCCAGTCAGCAGTCTCTATGGGGAATTACAGAACCCACTCTAAACCCTCAACTGTGTGGTGTGGGTGCACCATGGTAGTGTGCACGATGGTGGTGGGATTTGCTTTGCTGTTTCCTGGAGTCCATGCTGTTCCAGCACATGACGGCAAATTGGTGCGGACCACCAGGGTCAGAAGGCAAGCCCCGAATAATGAAGGCCTCAAGAGCAATCAGACGCAGCCTATGATCTTCAACCACGTGTATAACATCAATGTCCCACTAGAGTCCCTGTGCTCTGTCGACCTGGATTCCGCCCCAGAGTTGAATGTGAAGGGTAATGCTGGGGGTGATAGACGACCCACAGAGTACACAGAGCAGACTGTGGACTTGGACAGTCAGGTGACATTCACCCATCGCATCAACATCCCCAAGCAAGCATGTGCCTGCCCTGCCTCATCCACCCTGCAGCAGCTGGCTAGTCGCATAGAAATGCTGGAGAGAGAAGTATCCTTGCTGCGAGCTCAGTGCAGCGGTGGCTGCTGTGGAGAAACACCAGCCATTGGTAAGTCAGAGACAGATGTTCACAGCTGCAGTGGGGGGAAAGGGACTTTTGTATAAAAGTCATTAAAAACCTGTTCTGTTGTATACTTTACCCTTTGCAGTTATTGCCAGCAATAACAAACTGTAATTTGATGTAAATTATTTTTTCTCAAAAAAAAAAACTTTTAAATGTGAAGATTCTAAACTTTGTCAATACCTGGGTTTCAGTCAATACCAGGAATCAGTCATGAGAATCAGTCAGTATGAGAATCATTCGATTTATTAATTTTATTTTGGTGGATTGTAAATTTATGAAGAAAAGTATGCCACTCACCCAAGCACATACTCTGCATACGTTGGTGACAGCAGATATTTTAATCATTAATAGAAATGTATACAGTGGGTATAGAAAAGAATCATTCGCTTTAAAATATGCACATTTGGTTGCTTGGGAGCCTGAAATGAAGACACACACAGTACTCCAAGTGAAAGATATGATAGCAACAGTTCATTAAAAAAAATGGCAAAACTCAATCGAGACACTTTTGTGGAGCACTTGTGATATTGTCACATGCATAGAATGACCACTCTTTTCCAAAAAATTCTGAAACTGCTTCTAAGTTGCCACAGGCCTCTTGGTAGTCGTCTCTCTGACCAGTTTCCTCTTCAGTCTTCTGTCCAGTTTGGAGTGATAGTCTGATCTGTGGAGGGTCCTAGCAAACATTTTCCTAATTATATATTTTATTGTGCTCCTAGGGACTGATGAAGCCTTTGATTCTTTTATTGTGTCCATCTCCTGACTCATGCCTGTCTACAGTTTTATCCCTGATATTTTGTTTTGAAAGTGCGTTGTCACTCATAGTTGATTGTTTGCTTTCAGTTGCACTACCAAGCAGTGGAATGCTACAGGACCAGCTGTTTTTCTGGTGAACTAATCAACCAATTACAGATGCTCTCAGGTGGAAGCCAGTTAGATTGGTGTAGTTATCCTTATGGTGATTAGCAACACCTGCCTCTGTTGAAAAGTATTGTAGGGAATGGTGATCTCTTTGTCGTTTTTTTTTTTTATATATCTTTTATTTGTTTTTTTTTGTTTTTTTAAGTTGCATTGAGTAAACATAACAACAAAATGTGAATATTTCAAAGGGATAATTATGTATTCCAACTGTTGTATCCATTTACAAATCATTTTGCATTTACAAATTATTTTGTAATTCATGCACATGTCATTCTTTACTATGAGAACATTTGTTAGCCCCCTTTACCCTGATCATAAATACCCCCACAAGGTTTTGAGATTGTTACCTTGCATGACTGTTGCTTATAGCAATTGACTGAAAAAAATTATTGTTCACTCCTAATCCTCACTAAATTTGTGTTTGGAAATAGAACATGTAATATTTCTTAGAATGCTAATGAAAAGCTATTGTTTAATTTACTAATTTTGTAACATGAATATTAACATAAATTCAGATACATTTCCATATAAAAAAGAACTATAAATGTTTTGGTACTGTCCAGAGAACACAAAGAAAGCGCGTCTCCCCCCATGGAGCGTCTCGAGTGTTCTCGTGTTTTTCGTTTTGTTCTTCTTAAAATCCTGTATTTTTATTACAGTAAATTAAATGAATATATTACTGTATTTACGCTGCTTATACCAAAGAAAATGACAGAGCATACCAAAGAAAACACCTGTGCATGAATTACAGAGCAGTCTATTCAGGGGTAATAGCGGTATTTTACATTCTAGCACTGCAAGAGTTCTTTGTACACTGTACAGTATGAATACGGGTTTACCTTTACATTTTCTTTAACGGTAATAATTTTAAAATGAAATTAAAGTGTCTTGGGAGCATATTTGGGGGCATATTTAGGGTTTACACAATAAAAATAGACATTTTTATGCATTTCTTTAGTACATCACAACAACGCATTTTTCACTATACATGGGTGCTCGTGGAATGTAACCCCCACAATAAGGTTTACTGTATTTCCATGCAGCTCAAACTTTTATTAACAAATCTCAATCTTTAAAAACAGACAGCACACGCAAAGTCAGAAATTATTCATAAAATTGGTAAATGGACACAAGCATCAATAATGTGAGTAGAGTGAATAGGAGGCTGCCTCCAGAAAGCATAAGTCAGCAAAACAATAAAGGGGAGTGAAACAGCCACCAAGGGAGAATTACCTGTCCTGGCTGAACGAAGGAAGGAAAACCACCACTACACCACATGTGCACTTGCTCAAATGCCTACCAAGATGCACACATACATGCATCATGCGTAGTAAGTGCATACACTGTAAAAGGTGATCACAACCAATAGTGAAGTGAGCTTACCCACCACTGATACTGCATGCAGTGCAAAAATCAGGGTTTAGATTCCATGACCTGTTTCCCCCCCAAGGCAGCTGCAAGACGTATAAGGGATCAAGAGAATACACTGGAGCATCCTGTACCAAACCTCATCCCTAAACAACCAGAAGAGTAAAAAAAAGGGAAACAGGCAGGGTCGGACTGACCATCTGGCGTATCGGGCATTTTCCCGGTGGGCCAATGTGCTATTTGGGCCAGCCATTTACTTATTTATTTATTGGCCTGACCAGCCCATAAATGTCTAATGAAAACTCATTAACTATCCTTGGTAAATCTGTGTCTTACAAGAGAGTTAGTGGTAGTTAATAAACTAGCTGTTTGCAAAGTTATGGTGAGAACACACCAATAAAACAATGGTTCTACAGCCGTGTTAATTTGTTTTGTTACATTTAAGAATGCAGGTGAAATAAGCAGAGGTGGAAAGTTCAAGTCCAGAAAGTACAAATCCACCCCACAATTTTGTTCCAGCAACCTGGCTTTTCTGATTTGCCCAGTCTAAATTTAGTGGTTTTGGTGTTGATATCAACCATTCTCTTATCTGTATTGTTTATATGCCCGATGTCATGAAGTTTAGCTAACCTCACAGAATCAACTTAGATTAAGAAAGCCAGGTTGCTGGATCAAAATTCTGGGGTGGATTTATACTTTCTGCACCTGAACTTTCCACCTCTGGAAATAAGCTAATAATATTGTCAGTGATACCACTAGGAGAATGGCTATTTATAACACATTGTGTACACGGGCACAAAAACAACGGGTGCTGTGCGTACTTGTATGTGGTGGGCCATTCTACCCCAAATGCCAGGGACATTTTTTGTCCCAGTCCACTCCTGGAAACAGGTAAAACATGCAACAGCAAAATATGTCAGACTTTTGTTAAAACAATCAAACCCACAAGGAGACGTCAGTCAAAGGTAAGAGTGAGCTATGCGAACAATAAAAGGAGGACAAAGCACCAGTGGCAAATCTACGCATCTCCCACTTGACAAGGGTAAAGTTGGATGCTGGCACCATCTGACAAAAACCTCAGTGCAGCTCACTTAGCAGTTTCGGAACCAGTCATCCAACCCCTTTTAGCACCTCTCAGAAAGCAGAAAGCCCTGTCAATGGTCCTACTGGGCAAAGTCATTATATAGGGAGACCCCTTACCATTAATGGATGATTCCGCACCGGTGTGCTACTCAGGAGGCATGACTAATCTAAACAGAGCCATGGTTCCACAACAGCCCATGTCTGTAATACCCCCCTATTGTCTCGATAGTGCGCAGCGCCATTTTAAGGGGACTCCCTTAAGATACTTAAACTGTCAAATGATGACACCAACCACCGCCTGGGCATTATTGGACTCACAGCCCTATATGTCATCTCACCAATTACACTACCAAACTCTGTAATTCTGAAATTGTGGTCTTTGGAGAATCTTTTATACTTCTCTGACCATTCTGCCCACTGTGGCTGCTGACAAAATAGCCTTGCGTCCAACTCCTTCCTTTTCAAATTTGTCAATAAAACTTGAGGGCACTGTAAATGTCTTTAAAAATGTCAGGGCTTCAGCACGGTGAGCATGAGGTATAGCCAAATGCAATAATGTAATGTGATCTTTATAACAGTCATAGATGTTAAACTTATTTTTTAAAGAAGGAGTATGTGTAAATACATATAAATACAAAAATATACATAGAAAGTAAATAATTTATGACAGCAAAAGAATGTGCTAACCTATATGCAGTATTATTCATTTCATCGGTTGAAAAGCAACATTTTAAATGTGATTAATGTGTCACGTCCCCGTTGTCACGTCACCTGTCACGTCCCCGTCCATTGTATAATAGTACTTAAACTTGTGGAACTCTTATTTTTGAAGTTGTGTGTCACTGTGGCTGGGTTCACATCAGTAGTTACACTGTATAGACCTTTTTCACAAAAATTGGAAAGACATAATCGTAGGGTAAACTTAGTTCCGATCAAGCGTCAATGCATTAGAAAACCCGGAATCAGAGAAAGTGGAGCAGTGTGTACACAACTTCTCTAACAAATTTGCCCAAATTTACATTTGCTGACATTGCTAAACTCATGGAGGAAAACTCAGTCACGAGAAAGAGCAAACTTGATGAAGGTTACAAATTTTTCCAAGAAGAATTTGTCCACAAGTATCAAGGTAAGTAGAGGGCAATCATGCTAACTGTTACTGAACTGTTGGCTAGAATGACAAATCATTCGCGTGTCCATTAGACCTAAGGTTAGGTTTATAGGGTTGTGCGTGTATAGTATAGAGGAAGACTATCTTACTAAAGCAAGATAACACTCGTGGTCGTGAGGTTGTTCGTGGATATCCTCACAGGTGTGGTTCAGCAGCAGGCATGAAGCCGAAGTACTGTAGTTAACACACCCGTGAGGATATCCACAAACAACCTCACTAACACGAGGGTTATATTGCTTTTATACAACGTTTCCATTGCCAAATAACAAAGTCTGCTTTTAATGTCGCATGATGGTATCAATTTGTTCTGTTAATGGGTGTCCAAATCAAAGTTGTCCGTGGTTGTGTGTAGCGACAGTAATGTTAGCCAAATGTTATAATTATCAATTAACATTTTTCTCTGGCAATGTCTGTTTATTTGCATGTTTGAATGTCACAGTATCAAATGTAGTAGATGGGCAGATTTTTGTGTGGGCTAGATGCTACGCGTCTCAGAGGAAAACGAGGAGCCTCACAAGCTAGAGGCTTGACCACTGAGTGCACAAGTTCAGTGTGCTTCTTACTGCCGTTGCAGCTCTTTCTACTGAGTTTCTGCACAGCTACAGAGTCGATAGAAATGTTCTCACACGCACTCTTTTGTTTGTGTAGCCTTGCTGGCCACAGGAGTGCTGTGTTTTATATTGTTTTGATTAAAGAGTAACGATAGGTGTTTTCCAGCGTAAGTCTTAATTATGTGCAGGAGCTTTGACACAGCTCTTTCTTTTCCATTTCATTCCAGAAGCTATAAATCTCTACTGCTGTTTCAACTCTTTCCTTAAACTGTTACTTCCAATTACCATTGACACTGATGTACTGTTATGAACAGTGATGTCATGTACACCATGCTTATTAGTATGTCTCTATGTTTTTTCTTTTGGTGTATAGATCTCGCTTGCCGCTGACAGTGGACCTCTAATGACCTTTGCAGCTGCGTAGCTGGCAAAGGTTTCTGCAACCACATTGTGGCCCTCCTATATCAGACAGCACATTATTTTCAGCTTGGCATAAAGACTGTCCCTCCACCTCTGGAGTTTTTATTAATCAGTTTTTTATTAATCAGTTTATTAATCATTCAACATTTTACATGTTCATTTGTTAAACTGTATAGGCAGTTGCCTCACTAATGCTCCTACTTGACTTACTGATACTGTAAAATGTAAAGTTAATTGCAATAAATCTGTTGTTTATTAATTTAATGGCTTTTAATTTCAATAAATGAATCAGTTGCTCCTGGTACACAAAATGATACTGTTTTGGGCCTGAAAATTTGAAGTGTGCGAGTGTGTGGCATTAAGGGGAGACCACATGAGTTGAAGGATTAACAAAAAATAATGTTTATTAAAGTAACTATTTACATAAGTGGGAAACACTTATGTTCAAAATTTCAGCTCAAAAGAAAAAAAGATGAGTTTATAATAAGTGTTTTTGTGCAAGTAGTGCCACCCGAGCTGCCATCTTGAATCCAGACATCCTTATTTTCAAAAGAAAATTATAAATAAACAAACCGCTAAATCCCACTTTTCTTTTCATATTACTATTCCTCAGACTTCAGTTCAAATCTCGCGCCAGTAACAAAGGAGTCGCAGAATCGGTTCACCAGTATAAACCAGCTTGACTCTCCAGTCCCCATAATGAACCACACAAATCTCGACAAAACTCGCGCCAAACTCGCTCAAACATCTCCAAACCAACTCCAAAGCAATCTCATAACTGCCAGCCAGCAATAAAAACACTTGCAGCGAAGTGTAAATAAACCATTTTCCTACTTTTTGGTGAAAACTCGAGCGCCTCCACCACTCCCAGTGCGTCTTTCGAATTTTCTCCTGGAAATTCCAGTCTTCTGGCCAAAAGTCCCCATCAAATGTCTTCAAAAGTCCTCAAATATCCTGAATTTGGTCTTCTGTGTCCATTTCGCTTTGTTTCAGCATAAAAAA
>JBBPCX010099050.1:0-23332 GCA_037974365.1 Hydrocynus forskahlii
TGTACACTGAAAGGCTATCACTATCAATGTCATCCATTCTAGAAAATGAGGAAAACTTTGTGTTAGGTTGGGGACTTCTTCTTTCCTGTAAAAGAAAAGGGAAATTACACTTTACCTACTAGCCTCCTCTGGCCTACTTTCTCTCCTCACACAGGGCTTGATGCTCCAGCCTCCACAAACTCATCTTGCGTAAAGTAACAGAACACAGCAAACACTTCCTTTCTCTTTGGTTTAGGAAGAAACACCAGGTCCAAGTGAACAATACGCAAAAGCTCCGCAAACTGTCTGCAGGTTGCTTGTTAAAAGAGGATCAGTGATGCGTTTGAAAATGACAGGGTCTCGTGTTCGCTGGGTATCACTCTCCAACTTTTGTGCCTCTCTAAGACCCATCCACAGTGGCCGCCTTTGTCTGGGTCAGATGCCGGGCCTGTTTTATTGTGGTCCGATCGCATTACGGCTGCGCTGCGGGGAAGCCAGCAGGTAGATCTGGAACAGGGACTTTGTTGGGCGAAACCAGAGCCAGCGGGTCAGCCCATGTTTAGAGAGGCAGTTAACGGGGTTCTCACCCCCACCCAGAGCCGTAAACCCCCCAGAGAGGTGACTAGGAACAGGGAGGCTGCAGCACTGGCCACTGGCCCCAGGCTGCATGAATACAGCAGGACATTGTAACACAGAAACACGAGCCTAATGCCCACCAACCCATACCACATTCTCCAGTGCACCAGACTAGCCTGAACGAAGAAGCTTCACTACACTAGAATGCCATGCCTACTATCAAATCTATGGTTTGGCCAAAAAATTAATTTACTGTCCTTCCCCAATACATTGTCACCAAGACATGTTAGGTGACTGAGATTTGCTTCTTTAGTCTTACACTGGAACTACAATGCTAATGTAGCAAACATGCAATAGAACATTATAGCTATCAGTTACTATCATGCCTCAGTCAACACACACTTGACTTAAGATACATCAGGTTGTTCAGTAAGCTCAACTAGACTCTCATATAGTTTCTGATGCGTCTGATATGTATAAAACTGCAGTATTAATGGATTATCGCGGCCATTTTAGCTGGGCCACATACTTTTGTCCATTTTCTTTAAATAACATAAACTACAGAGACCACATAATATTTGACAAGACTGGTTATCATAATGCAGTTTGAAGCCAGAAAATGGGATGAAGCCTCAGATTGTGCGATGCTAATTGTTACCAATAAGCTACTGTTCATCATTGTCAGAACCAAACCTCAATTATTACATTCGACAGTGCCAGCTGTCTCTTGTGCTATGTGAACATTTCTTGGTGAACAGACCCATAGAAATTATCCAGAATGAATCGCAGAAGGCTATTTCCTTAGTCTCTAGAGTTTTTTTTTTTGGTGATAAGAGTTAGAGTTAAAAGTATGTACATTTGATTTTCAGATTTGAAACCAATACCTTTTTTACCTTGAGGACCTTCTTATTGCTCAGAAATTGCTGGGACTTTGGTGGCTTTGACGCGACTTAATGGAGATTCTCTTTGAATTCCTGAAGATAAAGAGCAGATATGAGAAACTTCTGGCCTAGATATGATAGTAGTTACTCATTAGAGCATTAAAAGTGAGAAGGCTCTTAGTTTTGGAAGAGAAATGGTTGAAGTCATGCTGAGATTCCTGATATTAGATCAGTTGCAGATAAACATGAGCATTCTAAGTTGGGCAAATTGATATCTCTACCAAAACTGGAGAGGAGACACGTGAGATCACCAGGGTCTTTTGCTGAAGAGACATATCCGAGCAGCAGGAGACTTGAGAGGACTCTTCTTTCCATCTCATTATCTCTGTCTTTGTATCTGATCTCGCTGTTGCCTAGGAGAACTACAGAGATATAAGGTCTCTGTTTAATATTTCTTTCCAAGAAAAAAGCTATCTTTCTTTAAAGAAAAAAGCCTATATCCTGACAGGGGGTGCGTATGCAGAGTAGTTTTAAGAGATGAGCATGAAATTAGAAAGGTTTAATATATGCGAGAGTGTGTGCTGAAATCTCCCAGTTCCCTCCAGGCTTCTTACTGAGGATGTTTCATTTTTAAATCTGACGTTTTTTTTTTTTAATATTTGCATTTTTTTCCTGTATCCAAAACTGACAGCGAGTAATTATTCTTCCGCCCTGGCAGTGTCATCTTAATAAGGTGTCACTTCTTGTTTACACATGATTTTGGTGCTATCACACGTGGTTGGTGGTGCTGCCTCAAACTTGTTTCCGGCTATTTAGAAAGTTAGCTCGAATTGTGACAGGTTCGCACTCCTTTCAGCCGCTTCTGTATTTTCTCGGAGACTCGTGCGCCTGCGAGATCTGTCTCTGTGCTCGACACTGGAACCCACTCCGTCCTCTTCAATGCCACTTTGTTCTTGGCCTGCCTTGGTTCTCCTGACCCTGCTGGGCCAGGCAGATAGCATGTTTACTGTCAGAGAGGGAGACGAGGAAGGAGAGCAAACGTGAGGGGGAGGGAGAGGGGATAACAAAGCCTCTTTGTGGCGGAGAGGCCATTTGAATCCCCTTGGCCTGTGGTGTGACGTTTTCCAGGGAGAGATGGTGGTGCACCAGGGATCATCTCCAATCACCAAAGCTCACTTTTAACCCTCAGAACTCATATAGACTATAGTCAAATTTGATTTTAACTACTGGTAATATAAACAGTGAAAATCAGTCTAAAACCAGTGTTTGTTCTCTTACATGCTTACTGTTTGCTGCACTTTCGCTTGGCGCGCTGCCACTCTCCAGACCCCCACCCCCTTAGTGTAAAATACCTTAAACTAATTAAATTAAAGAATTTAAATTAACATATTGTTTTAGATCAAGTAGAGGAAATTTGTTGAATCACTCATTACAAAGAAAAAAATATTTTTTTCTATAGAGATATCCAATATTTTTTTCCTCAACATAATTTGGAAAACATTGCCATTTATTGGATCAGTATGCACTGGATTACAGATGAAAATCATACATCCACAGTTCTTAAGTGAAATCAGAGGTCGGAGGGCTTAAAGTCTGGCCTCGGTCTCATTTCACAAGGCGGCACAAAATTTCTTGTGAAGAAATTGCTTGTGTAATGACTGCAAAGACACACAGACACAAAACAATATAAAGTAGAAAGTCTAAATAAAATCTAAATACAAATCTGTAGAAAAAAAGCTCAGTATTAAAATACAATATGATATATACAGAAATGCTGGGTATAAATAAGTAACACAGTTGAGTGAAACCTACCGACACAAATGGTAGTTTGGAGTACATTATTGCACTCAGTAGAGATCAGTAGTAATGTTAAGTAATAAAAAGTAATATTGATATTGCACAAGAAGACTACTGCACATAAGATATAGCACATAATGAAGTGATTCAGCAAACAAGAATCAGTGGTTTGAAGAACTGATAAATGAAGTTAAATCAGGTGTGCTACTTGTTTGGAATGGAAACCTGCAGGTCCTCCAGATCTTAAAGGATGTGATTGGACACCCCTAGTCTAGTATGACTGTAGCTTTGGTTGAGTTAATGTGACATCTTTCACAGCAGCCAGTTCAACCAAACATCATCGTTTTGACACTTCCTGAAATTTCAGGTCTTTCGAAACTGTAGTATTCCACAGTCTACCATGGTATTTGTCGTCATCTGGTTTATTGCAGTTGTACTTTTTTACTGTTGTGCACAGTTTGTGCCATACTAAACTTTTTCAGGCCTTATGATGAAGCTCAAGTTTTTCTTACTTGCAATTAGAGGATAGTTCTACCCATTGAAACACCATCTGCCTTCAGAGTTTTGATAAGTAATGATGATAATGAAAAAAACAATTTGTAACAGTTATTCATAGTTATTCATAACTACATTATGTGATACTTTTCTGTGAGGGAGCTTGTAGAAGCCTTAAACTCAGACGTCTGATTCCGATAACAGCCACTGTGAACAATTTTGATCATGTTAATGATGTCTGAACCACCACCTACCTTTTAAGATTTTTATTTGCAATGTTGCTAATGAAAAAATCTATTGTAACACAGTGTCTCAGGCATCAGGCAGTTTATTTATAACCACATGGGATACATTTCAATGAGGGAGCATTAAGCTCTTCAGACATCTGGCTGATTCGGTAAGTTTCTGTAGAATAGACATCAAACTGCACTGAATAACTGTTTCCCCTTTAACCATTTCATTCTACAGAAAGGTTGTACTTCCTCTTACGGTTCCATTTAATAAGAAATGTCAATATATGTATATCAGTATGCACCATATGGATAGGGACAGGGACTTTATTAACATTGCATTCGAATCTATAGACTTTGACATGGAGTTTTTGATGCGATAACAACTTCTACTGTTCTTGGAAGGCTTTCCACAAGACTCTGCAGAGCATTCTGTTCCAGTTCATCCCAAAGGTATTGGATGGGGTTGAGGTCAGGGCTCTGTGTGGCCAGTCAAGTTCTTCCACCCTGAACTCCTCCAGCCATGTCTTTATGGAGCTCGCTTTGTGCACTGGGACACAGTCATGCTGGAACAGAAAAGGTTCTTCCCCAAACTGTGTCCACAAAGTTGGAAGCAAGGAGTTGTCTGAAATGTCTTGGTCTGCTGAAGCATTAAGATTGTCCTTCACTGGAAGTAAGGGGCCACCTTGATTCAGTAATTAAGAGGTGTGTCCCAATATTTTTGTCTATACTGTTTAAGAGTTTAAGTAGACTACAAGCAGTTATATCTAGTTAGCAGTGCTTCAGAGGAGCCAAGACTTTCATTTCTCTAGAGCAGAGGGCAGAAATTATACTTTTTCCTTAAAGTTTGGTCTAGACAACTGGTCACCTGTCGGCTCACTCCCTCTTCAGAGAAGAAGCAGACAGTTTCATATGGTTCTTTTGGTGCGTAGTCGTGTGACCAGAGTCCCTCGAAGCTGTGGCTGATCTAATCGTTCGTCAGTTTCTGAAAACAGTGAATCATTCTTCAAGTTCATTTGTGTTGCACAAAAGTGATGCCTCCTAAAAGGAGCCTATTACAGAGTTGCATTCTGCGAGCCTTGTGAATGATTCATGTGGCTGACGCAGTTCTCGCAAAGCGCTGTGGTTTTTCACGTTGTTACATAAGCCGTGATCTTCGCTTCATTCCAAAGCACGACACTGAAAATCCAGCCTGATCACAGATGCATCCAAACCTGTTCTCCATTTGGCTTTTTCGTACCCACGCCTCCCACTGCATCCTGGGGCGGTGGTAAATTTGTCCTACCTTAATCACTGAGTGGAATTAAGCAGTACCAGTCGATGTTGAACGGTATATGAGAGCAGTCTTCCCTCGAAGCTGCTCTGGTCTAATTCATAGAACTGCAGCCACCCCTTTCCTGAAGTGACTATGTGAGATCAAGGCCCTGTTTAAGGCAAATGGCAGGTTGTGCTACAAAAGACATGTACACCTTCGCTCGCCATCTGTGCACTAAACCGCCGCAAGGTCTCAGGCTCTGAAGGCTCTGCACTGGAAATGATCGTCTGAAGCACTGTTCAGACAATATGGTTTTATATGGAGATATAATTTGCACCTGTGATCTTTTGAGTCCCACAAGAATCCACCCTGTCAGTCATTTCCACAGGCTGCACTCTCCTACCTCAGGACTGACCTACTGCAAAAATAAATAAATAAATAAATAAATAAGTAAAATGTAAAAATAACCCTGGCTTGTGTTAATCCCATAAGAATCATCATGACTATTCTAGTTCTCTTATGTACTGAGGTTTACGTTAATCCCATACAAATTATCGTGTTGATAAAAAAAATATATGTTCTATGGAAAAGGAGTTTTTTAAGTACTGAGGCTCTCAAGTGTGTGACTCTGAATGTTTAAACAAGTACAATTATTTGATTTTATGAGGTGATGTTGACAGATCTATGAATTCCCAAGATAATTACAATGCTGATGCGTCATGGTGGATGGTTAAGGAACATAAAATAAATGAAACTTGTTTTGGAGTGAAAGCAGTATATTTTGTCATTTATAGTGAGATTACCTACCTGGTGTGAATCAATCATAAACATTACAGATGTCCTAGAGTCAAATGACTTTACCCCACCTGCCCGTGGACGTAGTGTTAGGGGCACAGCCATACTGATGATCTATACAGAAGATACAGTGTAAGAACATCAAAATGTTAGCAGCTATGCCTCTGATTTTAGTGTGAATGTTGTTGAAGTGTGTGGAGCTTTAGTGGTGTGTAAGTGCTGCCATCTACAGCTGCCCTGTGTCTGGTCTACTGGCTTTCTCTCTTATAATGAGACCTCTGGAGAACTCCATGTGGAAAAAGCACTTTGGGGATTATTGATGTTTATTTTTTTGCCTGTTCTCAATCTTTGGTTACAGGGCTGGAGTCCTGTGTGCATATGCGGCCAATCAGCACCTGAGTGCTCAGCTGAAGAGCATGAGGAGATTGGTCAACAGCAACCTGAGGGATTTACACACCTTCGCCAATGACACACCCACGGTAAACACCTACCTTCATCACACAGCTCTAATGAACAATATTTAATGGATGAGTGGATATGCAGTAAAGTATCCAGACAGCCCTAATTAGTGGTGCACCCAATAGCTGGTACAGGTATTTGTGGTGCACAAACATCTTATATAATCTCTGTAGAGAAGCTTTGCCAACAGAATAGGACGCTCTGAGTTCACCATACGTTCACCACACACAACGCCAAGCATCACTTAGGACCGTAAGCCCCAGCACTGGGCTGTGAAGTAATCATGTTCTCTGGTGTCATGGAGCTCCAGCCGCCACTTTTGGGACGAGTTAGAGTGGCGTTTATAATCCAAAACTGATCATCGACAGTCTATGGAGACCACACTTAGAATGTTCTCCAGGGTTCTTTTTGTGCTCGGTAGGAAAGAAATCACAGATATGACATAAAACAAGAGCTGAACATTCTGTTTTTATTAAACAGAGGTCAAACAAATTGCATTTATGTATTTTAATTAATGGATTTGCCAAATTATGTAGAGGAAATGGAATAATTCTCCATTTTTTCCTCTGTACTGAGTGATTACACAAATTTTTTCCTCTACTTGTAATTCCATTTCTTTAAGGTTTGTTTCACAAAGCTGTTAAACCAAAACATTTTATTTCATATCTATGATTTGTTTATTTGCCGTAAGAGTAAACAAGCTGGGTGAACCTCCTACAAGTATGGTGATTTCATAATTTCTACTAGGGGTCGTAACATTACTGACCACTCTAATGCTCTTGTGGCCAAAAGCGATCAAATGTTCACAGCATTGTTCAAGCCTCTTGTGTAACAGCTTTGGACATATAGTACATTTGGTTGTTGAAGTAACACAATCTTGTACTGGCATAAAAGTAACTTTATAGGAGAAGAAAAAGATGTTCTTATATTTGATAAACTTGAAGTGGATACAGATGGATTGACCTGAGATGGAAATGTAGGAGGGTGGCGTTTGTTTAAAATCTGAGACTGAATTATCACGACTCTCTTATTTATCATCTTTCTCACAGCAAATCGACTACCTTATATCTCAGTATGGAACTGCCAAGGACCAGGTGCTCTGTGACCTAGACAGTGAGTGCATCGTGTTTTATTCAGTAATGTTCTACATACTTAAATGTAAAAGTGATTAAAAGAGTTCTTTGAAGTGATGGCGAAGTGGAACCACTTGGGTGAGAGTTAAGAAGCTTTTTAAAGGCTAAATAATCTCCATAAAAGTTGGAGGGCAGCTGGTGTCCTAGTGGTAAGGGAGTTGCCCCTATAATCGGAAGGCCATGGGTTCAAATCCCAGGACTGCTAGTGGCACCACTGATGCACCCTTGAGCAAGATACTGTCCCCACACACTGCTCCAATATCGACAGCCCACTGCTTCACTCAGGTGAATGGGTTAAATGAAGAAGACTCAAGGGATTTTCTCCAGGATCAATATAGTATGTAAAGGAAAAAAATACAAATACAGGGGGTCCTTGGGTTATGAGGGACTCAACATACAATGTTTCAGGTTTACGACACTCACGTGGGCGAACTAGTTTAGTGGCGCGTGGCGGAAGAATCCACAGAATACGCAGTAACGCGCCGGGAGTGAGGGAGTGCGCTTATCTAAAGGCGAGTGCTCCGTTTTCTTAGTTCTGTTTAGAGATTTTACACTGTGTTAGGATAGGTAATTAACTTAGGGTGTGTTTCAGCTTACACCAGAATTCTGGTTACATAGGAACGGATCCCCGTCGTAACTTGAGGACCCCCTGTATTTCTTTTCAAAGACAGAAACTTTTTCGGCACTTTTTTCTTTCTATTTGATTTCTTTTCTTGCTGCCATTTAGAAACATTTCTTTTCAAGGGTGTGTGTGGCTGCCTGCTCTTGGGCCTTGACGTTGTCTGTGTGTGCAGATGTAGGTGTGTTGTTGGGTGGAAGGATACAGGAGGAACTGGGGAAAGATGTGCGACCTGCCTTAGATGAAGTACTGAACATGGCTGGAGGTATTTCCTCTCTCTTTTGCTCTCCCTCTCTCTCTCTCTGTCTCTCTCGTTCTCTTTCTCGTTCTCTTTCTCTTTCTTTCTCACTGTTTCTTTCTCTTCCTTTCTCTCTCTCTCTCTCTCTTTCTTATTCTCTTTCTCTCACACTCTCTCTCTCTTTGTCTCTCTCTCTTTCTCTCTCACTCTTTCTTTCTCTTCCTTTCTCTCTCTCTCTCTCTCTCTTTCTCTTTCTCACTCACTCTTTTTCTTCCTTTCTCTCGCTCTCTTTCTCTCTCTCTCTTTCTCTTTCTCTTTCTCACTCACTCTTTCTCTTCCTTTCTCTCTCTCTCTTTCTCTCTCTCTCTTTCTCTCTGTCTCTCTCTGTCTGTCTCATTCTCTCTCTCTCTTTCTCTTTCTCACTCACTCTTTCTCTTTCTTTCTCTCTCTCTTTCTCTCTCTGTCTTTCTCTCTGTCTCTCTGTCTGTCTGTCTCATTCTCTCTCTCTCTCTCTTCACATACACACACATATCTTTTTCACCATTTGTTTTTAACCCTTAGAAGTCTAGTCTATTTTTGCCATTCTGTTATACTATTTAATTCTGAAACATCATATAACTGATTGGTTATGTAAGAAATTCCATTCTAGTTTAGTTAACATTTTGTTTTTGTAGTTTTTAGTCTGTGTCTGTCAACTTTCTTCCGTTGATTCCAGTGTCAAGCAGTGATAAAAAGGAATTTCTTTCTATGAAACAAGGCTAAGTACAATACCAACAAATTCTAATCATAATCAGCTTCCAAAAAAAGTTTAAACCTTTTCCATTCTTCTATACAAACTATAGTTTAGACACAGAATTTTGCTGAGCTAAGAGTGAAAAAAAATCCATCCTTATACCAGTTGTAACTGGGACTACTGAGGGTTAACCCATCATGTTTTCTCTTCTGTCTTTTCATCACAGTCCCTACAATAAGAACTTATTGAACTCTGTGCATGACCATTGATGATGAAGCCAAAAAGTTCTTCCCTCGTTAGTTTATTTTTGTCTTAAAATTCTCTCTTGTCTTTGGCCGATTAGTCAAAGTGGAGAAAGCCATGAAAGGTAACCATCACTTAATCCGGAATGGTTCTCCCTCCAGTCTCATCCCAGTGAACGTTCCTCCCTTCTCTCCCCTCAGCCTGGCTCTTATCCTCCCTGAGTAACTGAGTACCACCTTTGCCCAGTGGAGCCTGCCCAACCTGAGCCCTGTCCTCAACTTTATAACTGAGTTGTGGATTATTGAACTCAAAATACTAACACTGCTAATAACGAATGAAAGCTTGTAGGATCTGGTTTTTGTATGAATGAAAGAAGGAGTTGAAGACTACATGGTACTCATATCATGATATTGGTCCACACTAGTTTGAATTCAGTGTTAGCGGTGTTACCATTTTGAATGAAGTTTTTTTTAAGATCAAATTGAGAGGTGTAATAGTATTATCCTCCAATCTGCCAGATTTGAGTTGTAGCTGCATGTCAGTGAATTTAAACTTACCGCACTGTGCAGTAGTCCTAGGCATCTGAGAAAATGAGATGTATAACCATTAAACCATTTGTCTAAGCAGTAAGCATTCATTAACATTAGAATAAATGCTAACTAATTAGCAACAGGATGTGGTTTGAGGTGGTGCAGTGGGTAGCACTGTTGCCTCACACCTCCAGGGTTGGGGGTTTAAATCCGGGTCCTGGTCATGCGCACGTGTGTGTGTGTGTGTGTGGAGGTTGCATGTTCTTCTTGTCGTGGTGGCGTGGGTTTCCTCCGGGGTCTCCGGGTTTCTCCCACAGTCCAAAGACATGCTGTCAGGAGAATTGGGGATCCTATTTGACTGAAGTTAGTGAATGGTGTGTGTGTGTGTGTGTGTGTGTGTGTGTGTGTGTGTAGGCTGGCGCCCCATCCAGAGTGAATCCCTGCCTCGTGCCTGTAGACCCCGGGATAGGCTCCGGGTACCTGCGACCCTAAAAAAGGATTATGCAGTTACAGAAAATGAATGAATGGATGTGGTTTAATTTAAACCATTCCAAGGCCTCCTCTCAAGGGGGCCCCAAATTTACAGTTAACACCTATTTTATTTAATCAATCCTTCATTAAACTAATGGATAGAACTGAATGATGAAATTAATAGATAGAACTGAATGATGAAATGTATAGATAGAACTGAATGATGAAATTAATTGGTATAACTGAATGATGGCTGTAGAACACTGAAGAATCAGAAGCCTGTGGTCCTCTTACCAACTTTTTTAAACAACTACTTTCATTTATTTTTGTAATTATGTTTGTGTATTCATTTTAATGTTAGAGTACTATTTTATCAGCAAAAACAATGGTTCCTTGGGTGTCTAAGACTATTGCACAATCACTGCTAAAAATGAAAAAAATGAAAGGTTTGTTATCTGATCATGTTCTGAATGTTGTATATAATGCTCAGTCTGAGGAGCAGTCTGTGTGTTGCCCCCACAGTGATGCGGGACACCAAGGAGGCTCTGGAGAACGTGAGCGTGACGTTAGAGGCTTTACAGGAGGGCACGGGGAAGCTGCAGTTTAACCTGAGCGTGGTGCGAGCAGGCCTCAGCAGCGCCCTCAACGACCCCGCCTGCACAGACGGCCTCTCGCCCGCAGCCGAGATCTGCCTCAGCATCCGCAGCTCACTCTCCCAGCTCCAGATTAGCGCCAACTACTCTGGGGTGCAGTTTACTTTCTCACTAGATCATAGAAAAACACATTTTCTCATCTTTATTTAAAATGTCATGTACTGTTTGAACATTCCTAAAGCTCCAGACAGAAAGTATATACAGTCAGTAAGTAGGAAGCACCTTACAAAACAACCAGTCCAAAAACATTTTGGATTCATTATGACTGGGGTGTATATTTTAGACAAGGGTTATAAAATGGTCATATTAATGAATATAAATATTATAAATATGTTTTAAGGAAACGCAGTAAAATGCAAAAAAAAAGCTTGGCACCACCCACTCTGGGGTGCAGGTCACTGTCTCACTCCTTCTGATGGAGCTATATCATGGAAAACCAAATCTCAGCTTTTTTACATCATGTACTATTTGAACATTCTTGCACTCAGTACATAAAAAGTATATACAGTCAATAAATAGAAAGTAACCCACAAAAACAACTTATTCTGGATTCATCTTGACTGGGATGAACCTTTTATACAGGGGTTATAAAATGGTCATGTTTATTAATTGCATAAAACTACACAAATGTTATAAGTGAACTTAGGAAACATAATAAAATGCAAGAAAGCTTAGCACCGCCTACTCTGTGGTGCAGTTTACTTTCTCGCTGTTTTTAAAGCGGCTGTATCAAAAAAAAACAACACATTTCCACACCTTTATTTACATGTCATGTACTGTGAGAACATTCTTAAAGTTCTACAGTCCATACACTCCATATATAGAAAGTGGTTATAAAATGGTCATATCAGATTGAATTGCTTAAAACCACACAAATGTTATAAGTAAACTTGGGACCTGTTGAATATAGCCACCTTAACCAGTCCTGAGGTGTTGTTCCTATTACAAATTTCCTCCACCGCAAAAAGCTAAACGAGATGTTTTCTTTCAGCTTCCCGACGTGACCGATCAGTTAACGAAAGTAAACGATGTTCTGAAGACTGACCTCAGCCTAAGTGTTCAGAAGGTACATTTTCGTAACTAAATTAAGTTATATATGCTTAGTTTGACTTAATATTCTTATTTCAGTGATGTTCTTTCACTCATGACTTTTAGACTCGTGGATATAATTGAAATGCTGCTCCTTTTCTGAAGCTTTCTGTTCTTCACTCGTAGGGGCTCTTGGCTTTCAATGATACCCCAACCATGGTCATGGACCAGACCAGAGGTGTAGCAGAAGGTGAGGAGTTTGAGTCCCCTCTCCCTCCATCCTGTTACAATATAGGTGCTGCTGTCCATCATAAGTCTTAAAACCTTTCTTTCATCCTTTCCAGGAGTCAGAGGCTTGCTGGACGGTATTGGCAGCAACATTACCAGTTTCTCCAGGCTGTTCCCGGTCCAGAGCTCCCTGAACAACTTCACCATCTTCATCTCTCACGCACACTCACGCATTGAGGATATCTACCCAGAGATCGATGAAATAGACTTCTACAGGTATTTTAGCCTTGTTACTGGCAGAGCTAATATTAATATTAAGTGAGCATCATATCTATTTCATGGCTAAAATTATGTGACATCTGTAAGATTTTTAACTTTTTGTCACAAACTACCATTTTAAGCAACAAATGAATAGGATTATGCTTCACATTTTTGTCACAAGGTTAGGCATGAAGTAAACTGTACGGTGTTCACCTTCAACTACATGCTTGGTTGTTGGTTTCCTGGGGGACCTTTCAACCAAAATCACATCCAAATAAGGATGACCGCCTTTTTGTCATCAGACAGTGTTGCTCTTTATCCCCTAGTCTGAGCACAAGGCATTGACTTAAGGCTATTTTCCATAGGCATACACAAACCGTGCTGTACCTAAACTGGACTGCGATGGCACAGAACTTGTCACAGACTTTGATTTTCCAGTGCATCTCAGTCTGGTAACAGTTTCTGGCGCATCAGCTGCGCAACTCTCTCCACAGGTTATGGCCGGTCATCGTCCCAAAACCGCATCCATGGAGTCAAACCAGCAGAAAGTTTTTTTCTGGTCTTTTATTATTTGTGGTCTTTTATGAGATTTTTTTCCTCTGCATTCTTTATCCATGTGATGAAAACCGAACCCAGATAACTTGTTAGTGATGTCCTGGATCACCTTCACGTTTCTCACAGCATTAAAGATAAATTTGCTGGTGTCACGGAAAACTGAAATTTATCCACAGTCCAAACAGTCGTTCTTGTACTTCATCAGCTTCTCAGTTGTCAGTTTGTATCTCCATTGTTGTTTTTTCGCATGGACAGTAAAATGTTGTGATGACATGTCAACCAATCAGAAAGCAGTGATGCAGTCATTTGGGTTGCAGGCTGCTTTCGGCCATGCCCTCAAGCAGCCCGGGTAGAGGTCGCCTTATTTGTAATGGAAAAATATTTGTTCGTGGTACGGCTGGTGGGTGGCACGATGGCGTAGGGGTTAGCGCTGTTGCCTCATAGCAAGCAGGTCCTGGGTTCGACTCCCGGGTTGGGCGCAGGGTCTTTTTGTGTGGAGTTTGCATGTTCTCTCCGTGACCGTGTGTTTCCTCCCACCACCAAAAACATGCATGTATTGAGGATAGGTTAATTGAGCACACTAAATTGCCCCTAGCTATGACTGTGAGTGTGAATGGTTGTCTGTCTCTGTATGTGGCCCTGCGATGTGCTGCCGACTGTCCAGGGTGTACCCCGCCTTCGCCCATAGCAGTTGGGACAGGGACAAAGACAAAGTGATGAGAAGTTTGATAATCAAGCTTAGGCACGTAAAGTGTGTGGATGTTATTATGCACATATTGAAAATTTGATTTATATCCTTTCGGTATTTATATCCTTTCTTTGACATTTTCTACAATGTAACCCCTGCAGGTGGATCTGCTGCATCGCCCTCTGCTGCGTTGTGGTGCTCATCTTAGCCTTCAATTTCCTCGGTCTGCTGTGTGGGATTCTGGGATTTGACCGACATGCCTCTCCGACGACCCGTGGCTGTGTGTCTAACACTGGAGGGAACCTGCTCATGGCGTGAGTGCAGGTTTATGTTAGACGTGTGCTCTAATATACAGTATAGTGACTAGTATTTATCCTGATTTCCACTGTTTTTGCATGTTTATCACACTAAGTACTTTCAGATCCTCATACAAAACATTAAGGCAATGGGAGTGTGTGTAGAAATTTTGCCCTAATTTGCAGAATTGCTTTACTTCATCCACATTAAAGGGCAGATCAGGACTTTTACTAGACCACTCCCCTTGATTACAATTGGCTGTTACTTAGCAGGGGGCGGGACTGCGTGCTGTGATTTCCCCTCACCAACATGGAGGATTTGCCGTTCACCTCGCCCGGGTGTACATTAGTCCCCAACGGAACGTGCTCGCGGCTTTTCTAGGCGGGGCAACCACCAATCTCCGTGACATTTAACAGTTAGATAGGGCTCAGTGAGATCTTCCCAAAGACCCCTCGTTTGCCCTGTTCAGCCTGTTCCAAGCTTTCCCCATTTGGAGATTAGGGCTCTTGCCCAGATACAATTGCTTACTGATATATTTGATATATTTAGCTTTATTTTACATATTTGCTGGAATTCCTCTTTCTTGTGACATAATGTGCTTTTGAGACCACTTAGACTACTTCACATTGCTTGATTCTCTGCTTTTGCTGTTTTCACTTTCACTAGATTCAACAGGATGAGCAGTAAATCAAGTTTGAGTGGGTCTAGTTCAGCTGATCGCAATTTGGTTAAATGGTTGACTGAAGAATTAAGATGCAATGCTTTTTATTTTACATGGGGCCTTAAGGCATTGGATAACTTTTCCCCTTCAATAAATGAAAAGAACTGTATTTTTGTTCACACAGGTCTTGTATTGAGTTTTGTTGGAAGATCTGAATCCCATGTGACAAATATGCAGAAACAGAAGAAATCAATGAGAAGAAAAACACTTTTTGTTTTAAAGATTTAACTTATAATTTGTATTGATAATAGCAAACTCTCTCTGTCCTTCTCCCAGTGGGGTGGGATTCAGCTTCCTGTTCTCCTGGGTGCTCATGGGAGTGGTGACAGTGATATTTGTTGTGGGTGGGAATCTGGAGAAGCTGATGTGTGAGCCTTTCAACTCCCGACAGCTTTTCAAGGTAAGACTGTAGCAAGATTGTTTAATGTGCCATTTTACTGGACATTTTCAGAACCTGCTGTTGACTTTACAATGGTTGTGACATCACAACCCTGACCATATATGACTGCCCATTTGCTTCATTTCACAAATAAGTGCCAAACTGCTGTTGCATTGTTTAGGTGCTGGACACTCCCAATCTAGTGAGCCCTGCATGGAGGAACTTCATCCCTGGCTACCTGTATAATGATCCTGAGATGGACCTCACAGTGGAAAACCTCTACAGGTGAATAGGAAGCAGCCCAATGGTATTATGTGTCCTCAGAGCTCCCATGCTAATTGTAGTTATTAGCAGGTGGAGTTGGGCCCCACATCTCTGAAGCTCTAGACTCAACACTCATGTGGTCCAGCAGAGGGCAGCAAAGATCAAAAGTTAACATACCCAGCAACCAGAGCAGCAAAGACATGATGGTTAATAAGGTATTAAAATCTGTTATTGCTCTGCTCTCCCTTTTTCCCTTTATCATCCCCAGTAACTGTAAGGAGAACAGAGGGATTTATTCTGCCCTTCACCTGGATAAGGTGTTCAACGTGTCAGCCTTGCTCAACACCAGTGTGGTGAGTAGATTAACTGATTAGAGGTGCTATATCTTATATATAATCTATTTAATTCCGCTAAGATATACAGATGTCGTCATTTTCAAGGTAAAATGCAATCCTTAAAGCAACTTCTTACATGTAGTACATTGTCTACCTGCCATTCTTGAAGATGGGACCTTCCAAATGCCTCATGAGGTTGAACTGTTACAGATTCTTATTAAGGAAGCCTTTATAACATTTTAATTTGACATATTTTCACCCATAGTTGTCCACGCGACAACAACAAGAATAAAAATGTGCAGTTTATTAAACATTTGCACTTTTTTTCATGGGCCATTGTCACAAAGCAGCTTTACTGAAGTCAAGTTTCAGAGCTAAAGGAAGAAACCTGTCCTTGTGTCAAAACCAGATAAAAAACAATGAATAATATAAATAATTGACTAGTTAATTTGCAGTAGTGATTAATGAATACAGAAACGAAGTGAGCTTGTCAGTGTTAAGTGACTACTGTTAGAGGCCTGTCAGAGAAGGAGGTCTGTGATTGCAGGTAAGTGTAAAGGTGTAAAGTGGTGAGCCATGCATGGCACCCGGGGAGCAGTGTGTGGGGATGGTACCTTACTCAAGGGTACCTCAGTGGTGCCACTAGCAGTCTTGGGATTCGAACCCACAACTTTCTGATCACAGCTTGAACTCCCTACTTGGCCATCAGATGAGGGTTCTAGTATGAAAAGAATTCAATATAGTGTGAGTCAGATGCGTGAGTCTGCAATAAAATAGTTCTGGTTAGAGTCTGAATAGTTCTAGGTAGAGCCAGCCAGGCCATGCTGCACAACTCTGTGTGAAGGAGTTGTTTCCATCAGGCGTCGCTGTGTGTCTTATCAAATGGCAGTTATGCCACACTCTTTTCTACTTGCAAATTTTGACATATAATGAACTTAATTATGCACTGTCTACATAAGCATTGATGTTATGAGGAACAGATAGCTGCGGATTTGTTTCTTTGTGCGTTTATTGATCTTAGGATGTGAACATCTTCAGCTGGCTCCGGGCACCCAGGCATCTCTCTCACAGATGCATAAAGTCTAGAATAAAACCGCTCTAGTTAGAGTCTGTGCGGGCCTCATTAAGAGGGTGGGTGAGGCATGTAGAAGAGGGTTCTGGCGTAGCAGGAGAACAAATAGCACCTGCCTGTGGCTCCATGGTGGTCTGTGTGGTGTAGAGGTCCTACAGGCAAGAGAATATTATCGAGACTGATTTTTCTTTTTGAAGCTGATCCTCTGTCTGGCAGCCTTCATGGATATGATTAGAGTAACTCTGGTGAACCCTGTTGATATATGATTCTTTATATCTCAGCTGAAGAGATGTAAATAACAAGAGAGAGTGTATTCCACCGCTGCGGTCGGAAGTTGTCTGTAATCCAATTTTAGCGCTCGATAAGTACTAGGACTGGTGCACAGCAAGCGTAAGAAGACAGCTCTGACATTGAGCAAGGCCAGAGCCACGTCTGGCAGAATTAGCCTCTGCTCAAGCTGCGCCAACTTGCGTTTTGAATCCAGGCCAGTCTTGCCTAACTCTCAAGCACATGATACCCCTTGATTTCCTTTTTCTTCATCCTGTGAGCCTGCAGCCAGCTGGCAAGCTTAACAGCTTCTTCTGGTGTTGATGGAGAGAGCCAGCCAGGACATGCAGCACAGCACTGTGCAAATGAGTTGTTTCCTGAAGCAGGCGTTACTGCGAGCCTTGTCAAGTGGCGGTTGTGCCATTCTCTCTTCTTCTTGCTTATTGTGGCCCCATGTTTGACACACTTAATTAGGTACTGTCTACATAAGTAGTGATGTTATGAGGAACAGAAAGCCGTGGATTTGTTTCTTTGTGCGTTTATTGCTCACGGAGATCTTATGATGTGAACATCTTGAGCTGGCACCGGGCGCCCAGGCGTCTCTCTCTCACTGACATTACTGGGAAGGAGCCTCAGCCTGAGCAGTTCGGTGGGTCAGGGCAACAGCATGCTTCACTATGGAGCTTGTCTCTGTAAGGTCATGAGGATCTTTCTCTTCTGCATTGCGTAAAACTCTTTAACCCTATGTAAACGTTTTGTTTTTCCTTAAACGGTTATATAATTGTTTGTTGTTTTTCTCTCTTGCCATGCACGTAAATAATTTAGAGCACATTCATATCCATAGAACATATCTGTGCTCATTAAAGTTCCACTTAACTCTTTTTATGGACACATATGAATCCTATTCTGGAGCTGAATTGCAACGCAATGGAAAAATGTGCCTATAACTGTTTTTATTTGAAGAACCAACTTAAATTAAGCCTCAGAATTTATAATTATTTCCTCCATACTAAAAGTATATTATAATTTTCTTTTAGCAAGGAATATTTGTCATAATTCCTGAATTCTGAGTGTGTCCAGTAGCTTGAGAGGGATTTTTGCTGACTTTTCACTAAGGTTGTTCAAACTCAGCTATGAAATAATGTGAGTGGAGCATGGAAAGTTTCCTAGAGGGAGCAACTTTATTTTGTATGCCTACACTTTCACTAAAATGTTAATTTCTTAAAAACGACTCTAATCCACGACTATAAGTCTGTTTTCTCTCACTCAGCCCTTATGTGCAACACAGGAAACCATAACACAGCTGTAGTCGAGTCAAAAGGTCAAGTCAAAGTGAACTTAATTGTAATCTCAGCGGTATACAGCTGCGGAAAAAAATAAGAGACCCCTGCAGTTTATATTTAAATCAGCATCTCTATGAATATGACAATCATTCCATGCCAGTGTCTGTTAAATTCCTACACAAGCACCACATTCTGCTTTATGAGGGACTGATCAGTGATCACCTGAATCACATCTTATTTAAAGAGGAAAAGTATAAAAACACTGCTGTAATCGACACTCTCCTCTCACAATGAGACCAGCTGGATGGTGAAACACTACTAGAAGTTCCTCAAAGGGAATTACTGCCATTTCGTTTAAGAGTGAACAAGAGATTTGTTCCTTTGAATTATTCAAGTTCTGTAAATGCTGCATCATTTCTCGTATTTGATGTTTTGTCATTTCCTTTAGAATGATGCTTTAAAGAACAATATTTTATTGTTGCATCAGCAGTCAGGTGGAAAGAAGCAATGGTCTTCTTTTCTTTCACTAGTAGACTAAAGTGGTCTTCTTCTCCTTCACTAGTAGACTAAAGTGGTCTTCTTCTCCTTCACTAGTAGACTAAAGTGGTCTTCTTCTCTTTCACTAGTACACTAAAGTGGTCTTCTTCTCCTTCACTAGTACACTAAAGTGGTCTTCTTCTCCTTCACTAGTACACTAAAGATGTGTCCCGGAAGTTTGATGGCGTGAGGGTCGATCTGAGGTCCATCATCCTCCTGGACTCAGAGGGAAAAGACAACCTCGTCAGCTTCACTGAGACGGGCATTGGAGAGATCAACTTTGCTGCGTATCTGGAGGAGGTAGATTCTCACATTCACTCACATCACTGCTAGGAGCTATTTACTGTGATACATTAAAATCAAACTGACAAACCTTTCATGTGACCTGGTTAAAGATATACCTGGAATATTGTGAGTTATTCACGTTTGTTGGATTATTTAAAGCCTCCATTCATCCATACATTCAAAGAGCATGGGATTGATCGCCACTAAGGTTTTACACACACTTTTTCTAGAGATCTTCTATTCACTTAGTAGTGACTAAATTAATTTTTATTCATCGCTACTCACCTATAAAAAGCCACCTAATATATAATTTTAATTATTATGTGGTTCACCAGACGAATGATAGTCTCTTCACTAGCAGTAATGAAACAGTAACGAGTGCATGGAAAGTTAGACAGTCTAGAATTTGACTCTGCATCACCACACAACCAGTTAATAGGACTCAGACCTGCACTGTTACAGATTCTCTCATCTTAGAAAGGAAACTTGTTTTATTTGATTGATCCAAATTCAGTGATTGAGAGGCTCATTTGAAAATAGTCAGACTCATCAGAATATCATTGATGTAAATGCCACTTTCTGTACATACATTATACCAAAGTTTGGTAGCAATTTGATTTATTATTGATAATAATTGCAGAAAGTGATTTATTAATCTGTGTGTTAACAACTGGATACAGTTCTTAAGTGACATAATTGTCAATGGTTAATCCATATACAGCTACACTAAATGGACAAAAGTATTGGGATGCTTGTCAAAGGTTATTCTGTGTACGGCTACACTACATGGACAAAAGCATAGGGACGAATAACCATTACCACAACTTCAGTGACATTGCATCAAATATATAGACTTTAATATGGAGTTGGTCCCATATTAAATGTCTTGGTATGCTGAAGCATTAAGATTGCCATTCTCTGGAAGTAAGGGTCTTAGTGGAAAAACAGGTGTGTCCCAATACTTTTGTCTCTATAGTGTATCTTGGTGAAAATATCAGTTGGGATTTGCAGTCATATGTGTCACATCTTTTGTTGAAAAAATTAAAGACCAGTTAAATACCATAAGCGATGTACAGACCATTCTGTTAAAGAACACTAACAGGAGCTAACCTGGAGAGAAAGTGGATGTGGCAGGAGAAAAGAAGAGTGAAAGAGATGTTTGCTTTGTTTTCCAATTCACAGATCAATAAAGGAGTGACCCGTGTTGATTTGCTGTCATATGCCAACAACCTGGATTCTCAAGCTGACCGACTGGTATGCAACAAAAATGTCTAATTAAAATTAAGCGAACTTTTTTATTAGCTCATATTTCTGTTTTAGCCAGACAGACATTTTATAGTTTTCCTTATGCCACCATTAGTGGACCCACATCCTGCTCTGACATTCAGTGAAAACATTTTTAGAAAATGTTGTTGTTCCTTCAAAGCTCAGGAGCCAGGGACTGCAGCAAGAATCTTTCCAATCTAAGGTGTAGTTTGTTTTCAGCTAAGTGTGTGTGTGTTCAGTGCTCTGTGCATTTGTTTAAACTGTTATTCGAGGCAGAACTGTTACTTTGCTGGTCAGTCAAAATTCACCAGTACTGTCTCGTATCTGTTCAACCAGTCACATACAGAGTTGGACTTGCACCCTTGGTCTTTAAGACAAGCTGATGTATAACCAAGTATTAAACGTGTATTAAAATTATGCATGGGACAATTCTGGTCAATTCAGTGCATCACCTTTCTTGGTGTTCTGTAGATTAAATGGTTGATCAAAAAACTTGGAAATGGAGGTTGAAGAACTTCTAGCATCTGCATTGTTATGATCCTTTGCTTTAGTCTTACTGCTCGTTACCACACAAAGTACAAGGTCACTCATTCAGACGTAATGTTGTTCTGCGATCCACCGCATGTTTATGGAGCTTCTCACATGTTTTGGTCAACAGGGGAACCCATGTGACAGGACTGTGCCTTAGCTACTGAATTCCTCAATTCAGAAGTACAAGCATACACCCACAGAAAGATGTGGACTTCTTCTCTTTCCTTAGTAAATTTTTGTCTGTCACTGTTTCCTAGTCTCAAGGCTTTTTACAGACTTCAATAAAAGGTCACGCCAACGCACTCCGACAGATCCACTCCCATCAAGTCGTCTCACTCCAACAGTCAATGGTAATCAGACCCTATTTCTTTCAGATTTGTGCTTTATTACTGTACTGTGTCACAGTATATTCAGTATATATCTAATGTGTGAGGGAAATGTGTAGAGATTCTATATGTAGAGACACACGTCTGCTAATACTGTCTTCTAACAAGATTCTTAAGGATTATACCATATTGTCCCTGTCGCAACAAATCCTTGTAAAGGGCAGCTAGTGTTTTCAAATTATGCAATAAAAATTTAATGATTACAATGTGGAGATACAAGGTTTTATTCTGAGTGACAAATGTATTGTTTGAGCGCATTTTTAGGCTTGAGTCTCAGTGGCTGGTACATAGTAAGCTTGTAAAAGTTCCTGCTTGTTGTTTAGTGCTGTTATTGTATTGTCTCTTATCTTTGTCTCTCTCAATTTTTTTGTATCCATTCACCTCCAATTCCAAGAAATATGTTAGAGCAAGGGTAAGCTTGCGTGTCTGAACATAGTCTCATACCTTGGTGTGGTTTTGCTTGAGAGTCTAAAACAAATACTGTAGATAAAATTGACTGTACATGTTATTTTGAGACCATAAATGTGATTTTGTTCATTTTTCGTCATCTGCTATTCAGACTATTATTCAATAATCAGAACATCATATCAAAGCCTGACATCCACATACACAATACTAATTAATGGAATGAAAAAAAAATGTTTTGATTATGAAGTTCTATGAATAATCATGCATACATGTAGTAGCATGTATAAGCAACCATATATACATTGGAATATGCTGTCCAGTCTCATTGTGAAGTACTTTGTCATTACATTACATCTCCATTCCTGTCTTGTGAGTGTTGTTATAGGGTTTGCATAAATATTATAACTTTAAGACTCACTCATGGGACTGAATTTCTTTCTTTGAAATGAATCATATTATTTCATTATAACATGAATTGGGCTTCAGTTATGGACTCTCATCGATATTGTGGAGTTGAGAGGATGGAGGATAATTTGTAATACTTTTTCTTTTTTTATTAAAGAACACTCTTAACCAGAGTATCAGGTTTCTGGAGAGGACAGCATCAGATATATCAGTAAGTGGGTTACAATAGTCTTGTATCATCTACCTATCTGTCTATCTATCTATCTGTCTATCTCTCTATCTATCTATCTCTCTATCTATCTATCTATCTGTCTGTCTGTCTGTCTGTCTGTCTGTCTGTCTATCTATCTATCTATCTATCTATCTATCGATCTATCGATCTATTGATCTATCTGTCTATTGCTGTTCTCAACCGACATATGCCTCATTACACTGATTTAAACACACATGACACAACTTACACAAATGTGTACTTTTCAGAAAAAAGTTGCAGACGTCCTAGCAGACGTGGGCGCTGCGCAGTACCTCATCTCACACAATGCAACTTTTATTGTCAATCAGGTAATGTTATGAGCCCATGAAACCATAACTGTCCTTAAGAAAGAGTTATCCATCTAAAGGAAGATTCATCTGTGTGCTCTTCATCTGCAGGAAACTGAGAAATACAAGCAGACCATTATTGGATACTTCAAGCAATATATAGACTGGGTCAGGGCATCTGTGAGTATTATAGTTCACTACAGTTTCATTCAAAGTGATATTACTGAGCATACCTTCAATCATAAAAGCCTAAACTAATTCTTATGAGGGTGGTAGTGGCCTAGTGGGTAAAACACTTGCCTGTGAACTCGATAACCACAAATTTGCAGGTTCAAACCCCCCCTGACCCCCCCCCCCACTTTCTACTATTACCATTATGTTCTTAAGCAAGACACTTAACCCGCAGTGTCTCTAGGGGGACTGTCCCTGTAACTGACTGTAAGACTGTCCCTGCAACTAATGACTGTAAGACTGTCCCTGTAACTAATGACTGTAAGACTGTCCCTGT
>JBBPCX010099082.1:0-2500 GCA_037974365.1 Hydrocynus forskahlii
TCTCTCTCTCTCTCTCTCTCTCTCTCTCTCTCTCTCTCTCTCTCTCTCTCTCTCTCTCTCTATCTATCTATCTATCTGTCTCTCTCTATCTATCTATCTGTCTATCTCTCTCTCTCTCTATCTATCTATCTATCTATCTATTTATCTATCTATCTATCTATTTATTTATAGCAAACTGCTCACGAAGGATGCTTTTGTTCTTTGGCATGAATGCAAATGTGTGCAAACGCCAGAAGAAGAGGAGGGTCTGAGGCTCTTTACGAGTGATTATAGTTTGGAACATTCAGTGAAGCCATCCTTGGTCTTTCCAAAGCCTCATGTGTGTGACATGAAAATGACGAGTTCATAAAAGATGTAGAACGAAAGAGATAAAAATGAAAAAGATGCATGGATGTGGGTTCTAAGATCTCTGAAATCTCTTCTTGAAAGGCTGCCTCAAACGGGAACATCGTACATTTTTCAAAATTTCTATAATTCAGTTACTGAGATGGAAACGTAAACTTATTTTACAGTGACAGTGATACAACCAAGAACACAAATATAACCATTTATTTACAGCCCAAAGCTACCACTGAAGCTACATGCATATTCTGTGTCCCTCAACACCCCTTCAACATGGATGTTATGAATGGATGAATGGATGTTACTATGTACAGTATGGACAGAAGTTTTGGAACACCTGGCCATTACACCCATAGTGTCTTTAATGACATTGCATTCAAATACATGAACTTTAATATGGAGTTGGTCCACCCTTTGCAGCCATAACAGCTTCCACTCTTCTTGGAAGACTTTCCACAAGATTTTCTGTGAGCATTTCTTTGGTCAGGCACTGATGTTGGATGAGAAGTCCCGGCTCACAATCTCCGTTCCACTTCATCCCAAAGGTGTTGGATGGGGTTGAGGTCAGGGCTCTGTGCAGGCCAGTCAAGTTCTTCCACACTGAACTCATCTATTCATGCTGGAATAGAAAAGGTTCTTCCCCAAACTGTGGCCACAAAGTTGGAAGCATGGCGTTGTCTAAAATGTCTTGGTCTGCTGAAGCAGTCACTGGAAGTAAGGGGCCTAGCTCAAACCCTGAAACAAGGTGTACATATACCAAAACCTTTCTCAGGCATCAGGCAGTATTTTTGTGGTCTTTTTTAATGTTATTTATTTTACTTCTTATGAGGAGGTTTTAAAGCCTTTAAACATTTGGTTCCTATCGCTACTGTTGTCAAAAATTCTGAGTTTCTCTAGATCAAGGGTGGCCATTTTTGGTCCTTGAGAGTTTAATTCCAGCCCTAACATAGACTTTCAGAGAAATCTCACTGTCAGAGCCAGGCGTGTTGAAATCAGATTTTACTAATACACAGTGTTAATGGTTTCATTACTCAAAAATGGGTAAACTTCTTCCTTTAGGCTGCTTTATAATTCTATAAAGATTAACCTAAAGATATCTGTGTTGAGACACAGAGAAGGGGTTCGGGGGCAAGTAGAGCTTGCAGGTACTACCAGGAACACACACACACACACACACACACACACACACACACACACATGCTCTGTCCCATAGAGTTAAGCGTGAGATGAGGCAAATCTAAAAGGAGTGGTTTGTAAGTTGCCTGGGGAAGTTGCAATCATTTGTATCCTTAAAGTATTACAAAAATAGCATTTGTTCATGAAAAGAGGGGGACAGAGAGAAAGAGAGAAAAACATCTTTCCTATATATTCTGGACAATCTGAAGGTCCCTTAGTTCACACCTTCACATTACGTACTATACTAGCAATACAGACCGACACTTCTTGTTTGATACGCAGAAATATAATTTGGCTTATTTGGTTTAAGGACAGCCACTTTCAAGTGAGGTCTTCCATGTACCTTTCTCACACACACGCGCGTACACACACACACGCACACAAATAATGAAATAAAGGAGTCACTATCGCTTGGAAAAATCTAAGGCCTCCTCCAAGTATCAGTCTCCAATGGGGCTCTGTTGACTCTCTGTCTTCACTTATACTCCTCCAAAGCCAGGAGACACGACCCCCTTATTAGCTGACAGAGAGAAGCAGAGGAAAATCTTGCTGGAAATCAATGGTCCAGAACCTTCGGCTGGATGCCCGCAGGCTCTGGCGGTGAGGCTGGCCAGGCATTAAGCTGACGGATCTGCCCTAACAGGTCTGGAGCATTCAGCAGAAGCGGAGCGGGCTGGGTTAGTAGCACAGGTCGGGGGGTTGAGGTTTCTGATGGATTGCTGCTGGGCTGTGATTTAAGGCTGCTTTTATAATGTGTCAGCAGGTTTGCGCAGCGGCTCGGCTTCGAAAAAAAAAAAAAGGGAAATAAAAAAAAATTTGAGGCTTATGGTGCTCCAACGCTCACTCCTGGCACCGACGCCAGCAGAGATTTGTAGCTGCAGAGACGGAGGGAGTTTTTCTGCAAGCGTAACAGTAATGACTGCGCTTGATACGTGAATGTTTTGCAGCCTGTGGCTTTTCACCCATGTTTTCACCTCCCAAA
>JBBPCX010099082.1:7500-23328 GCA_037974365.1 Hydrocynus forskahlii
GTGGTGTTTAAAGCTGATCATGCTTGAAAGCAGTCTCACTGATGTGTTCAAATTACACCAATTATTACTGCGCTTCAGTTGAAGCTTGGACTGGTAAGTGACCCTCTACCCCACTATACAGCGTTAGCGAAAAATAAGCTAAATGCTTTCTACCTATGGACGCCACTCTGCTTCTGGGATTTTGTTCCCTTTATACTGCATTGCCCCTCAGCCTCAGAAGTATGTCTAGTGAATGGTGGGGTTACTGAGGATGCTCAGCAACATTTTGAGTGCCGTGTCGAGGAAAAAGGGTGAACTAACTGCACACCAGCTTCACAACTGGCATAGACAAACTCTCCTGAACAGCGCCAATCATTAGACTTTGAAGCTATCTTCTGCTCGCTGCCACCAAGTCAGTCATCGCCCCTTTGAAACCTTGAATGAAGTCAGCTAGTGGCTTGAAAAGAATTGTGGACTGTGGTTCGGAAGATGAGAGGCCAGTAGGGACAGGTGCTAAAGAAGAGCAGCCAATTTCGTGAGGCACTTGTTCCCACAGCCTTGATCATTTTGGCTTTCTTTCTTTTTGTCGGTAAAAAAGATGAGGTGCGATTTTTCTTTTTTTGTTCGTGGCCTGCAGGCCCACGCAAAGCACAAAAAAATAGGCATTTGTGATGACTGTGTGTTTGTTGGACTGAGCTTGCCGCATAATCTTGAACGCCCTTTTAAATTCACATTATCATGTCATGACGGAATTTTCTGGTCTTTATTGGGGCTGGACTGGGGAGCACTTTCATTGCTCCAAAAAAATGAAATGGAAAAAAGTAGATTATATAAAAAATTCAATTCATGACCAGACGACTAAGGGATTGGAAGGGGGAGGGGTTCTCCCGCTTTCTAAAGACATGCATGTTAGGCAAAAGGTAGATGCTAAATCGATATACAATGGATTGGTGGCCAGTACATGGTGTTTCTCCACCTATGACCACTGGGCTGGGCACCCGCACCTCCCTGTAACCCTGGTCAAGTGTACGCGGCTCAGGTCAGTTATGGATTAGTCATGTATATTTTCAGTACATCAAATTACACCGACTTTATAAGTGGACCTCAAGAGCAAACAATAAAAGATAAGAAAACTGTATGATATAGACCTTTAAACATATTAACATAACTGATTACATAATGAAAAACATGCTTAGTTATGTAATTATTTACATTTACATTCAATTTACATTCTGTATCGACAGATTTGACTCTGCACTTCTGGCCTTTTTGGTGAAAAGGATGGATTTGAGCAAAATAAAACTGTAAACATTCTCATAAAGCATCCTATTTTGTACTTAGAAGTTTCAATAAGGCATCAGTTGAAGGTTCTACAGATCTTTGCTCGATGCAGAAGAAATGGGTAGTAATGACCAAATGACTCATCGCTTTTTTCCATGACTTCCAAAGCCAAATAAGTCCTTCCTGACTTGAAGATTGAGTGTTAGAGCAGAGAAAACAGAGTAGGAGGACTAAAGAAAAGCAGGGGACTGTGGGTGGGGGATTTTTTGAGGTGGGAGTGAAGAGGGACAAGCTGCCGCTCCCTTCTGCAGGAAGGCATTACTGAGACTGATTTACAGTGTGCTCCATCTGCGCAGGCTCCAGTTTGGCATTCCCCGCTCTACTGTGATGTCTGTATTGAGGGCTAAAGAGCTAGGAGTGGGCGTCAGTTATAAAATATAATTGCACAGGTAACATTAGTATGTTTGTTACTCTATTTTAATATTATTCATGATCGTTTCCCTTAGGCATAATGAAAAATGTATAGAAATGAGTCAAGTCAAGTCAAGTAGAGCTTTATTGTCATCCCAGCCATATGCCATATACAGGGACGGACTGGTACAAAAAAACGGCCCTGGGATTTTGGGGAAAAACGGCCCAACACATACAATTACACACCCCACCCATCTTTGCACTCCCATGAATGTGCATACCAACAAAGTAGAATTCAATAAAAGTAGTATTCAACAAAGTAGTATTCAATACATTGTGAACTTACCCAGTCACAAATGATGCAGCTGAATCTTTTAATGAATACTTGGGAAAAAAGAGGCCATTCTGTGTGTGTGCACATGTGACAAAGAGAAAGAGAGAGAGAGAGAGAGAGAGAGAGAGAGAGGGGGAGAGATTAACCTGGCTGTAAAACAATTGTTTTATTAGTGTGTTATCAACATTACTTTGCAAACACCTAGCTTATTAACCACCACTAACACTCTTGTATGGCACAGATTTACCAAGGGTGGTTACTGGGTTCCGTCACTCATTAGTGCTCTGAAAGCAGTCCAGGTTCACCGCCGCCACCATCATCAGCCAAAAGGGGCGAGCTGTTTAAAGATATGATAGGGCCAGCCCTGTGTCAGCAAAGAAAACAATCAATGGGCCGCAGATGAGTGTTTCAGGGGCCGGTGGTCAGGAAATAAACTCCTGTGCTGACCTTTTTTGCCGATTTAATTACACAGGCACAGGGACCAAAGAGAAAGAGGGTGTTGTCAAAAAAGTTGATCGGACCAGCCCAGTGTCACTTGGGCCGCCGATCTACGAGTCTCATGGGCCGGTCAGATCAATAAATAAATGAATAAATGAATGGTGCCGGCCCAAACAGCACGTCGGCCCACCCGGAAAATACGCCAGATGGTCAGTCCGACCCTGTACATTTAGGACACAGAGAGAGTAAATATTGTCCTCCTGGACCATAGGTGCAACGGACAACACAACTCACTCACAACACAGACAATAATAAAGATTCAATAAACACAATAAACTAATAAAGATAGAGAAAATTATATATAATTACGTCATGTATATTAGACCATTTGGCTCATTTCTGTACATTTATATGAGGATATATGAGCTAAAGCCAAAACCACTGGCAGGAGACATGAAATTTATTAGTGGGTCAAGCAGTAGATGGGATCTGTTAGGCAGCAAATGAACATTCTGTTTTGAAGCTGACGTTTTGGTAGCAGGATGGTTAGACGAACCAGAGCATCTCCTAAATATCACCAAAACTCCAAAACTACCTGAAGATGATCAAAAAGGACAACCAGTGAACTGGCACCAGGGTCATGGGTGCCTAAGGCTCATTTATGTATGTGGGGAGCCAAGACCATCCCATTTGATCCGATCTGCTCCTACAGAAGAGCTACTGTAGCACAAACTGCTGAAAAGGTTCATGGTGGTAATGACAGAAAAGTGTCAGAACACACAGTGCATCACAGCTTGCTGTGTAAGGCCGTGTGTTGCTGAAAACCAGTCAGAGAGCTTATGCCTCTGTCCACTGCTGCAGCTGCCTGCACTGGGCATTCAGACTTCAGAACTGGACAACTGAGCAATAGAAGAAGATGTCCTGGTCTGAATCACATTTTCTTTTACACTACAGCCATGGGGAAAAAAATCTAGATCTTGCTTTTGTAATGTGTGTGCCTGTGTAAAATGTGCATGTCACTATTGTTTTATACACTACTGACCACACTTGATTCAAAATTCCAAACAATGCATTGTTTGGAGAAAATGTAAAAAATACTAATATAATAACATATAATAATATATAATTCATTTATTATACCTTGGAAATGTTAAACTACACACCACTCTTTTACCATTTTACAATTGCAACAATTAAAATAGTGATGTTAACAGCATGGAGTGTGAATGTGTGACTCTGTTTCATCCCATCAGAAACTGAATCGAGAGTGAAGCTGCTGGAATACAGCACTACTGCACTCACAATACATGTGGAGGCGTTTCTTATTTTTTACACAGCTCACACGGCAATAGTTCATAAAAGAATAACAACCTGTGCATTTTACACACACGCACACACACACACACACACACACACACACACACACACACACACTCACACACACACACACACACTGCTGCAAATTGTACAGTGCACAGAAAAAAAGGGAAAAATGGTCTCTTATTTTTTCAATGGCTGCATATGGATGGTCATGCGTGTATGTGTGTGTGTGTGTGTGAGTGTGTGTGTGTTTGTGTGTTAGGGTTAGGGTGTCTCACTTATCTGGAGAAGAAGTGCTACCAAAATCCACAGTGGGAAGAAGCTGTGTGATACTCTGGGCAGTGTTCTCCTGGGAAACCTGCTGGGTTCACGTTGACATAGCACCTTCCTAAACATTGTTCAGACCAAGCACACCACTTCATAGCAGCAGGATTCAATAATGACAGTGGCCTCTTTCAGTAGGGTAATGCTCCCTGACACACTGCAGACATTATTCAGGGATGGTTTGAGGAACATGACCAAGAGTTCAAGGTGTTGACTTGGTCTCCAGATTCCTCAGATGTCAATTTGATTGAGCATCTGTGGGATGTGCTGGAGAAAGTCTGATCCATGGAGGCCCCAACTCAGTAGATAAATAATTTGCTGCTAAACTCTTAGTGCCAGATACCACAGCACACCTTCAGAGGTCTTGTGGAGGCCATGTTTTGATGGTTCAGAGCTCTTTTGGCGGCACTAGGGGGACCTACACAACACCAGTCAGACGGTTTTATGTTATGGCTGAATAATGTATACATACAATCCAAACATTCACAATTTCTTAATGAGCAAAAGCATCTTGAATTTCTAACGTACACAGAAGTCTAACATTCCTTCTTATGAGACTATTATAAGATTAGAAAATTCATCCTGTCGTAATCCTATCAGGGGGAGTTATCATGCTGCGTTGGGAGATAAGTGTAATTTCTTTCACTCTTCATTTTCTGTAGTGTAGGGAAACAAAATGGAAATTGTACAGTTACATTTTTATCAGAATCAGAATTAGAAAACTTTATTGATCCCAGAGAAAATTACTTTTGCAACGACAGACAAACGACAGTACAAAACATGAAAATAAAGCTCTACAGAAAGTACTCTGAAAATACTCCGTACTAAATACACTGCTATATACATTGCTATATAAGAGAGGTAGATATAAATGCTACAGATAAGCAAATAAAATTACTGCTGAAATAGTTTGCCTGGGCAGTGATTTTAATTTGTTCTCTGTATGGAGTCTGTAATTGCGCATAAGAGTGACATAAATAATGACATGATAATAATATTGTATAAGTGTTATCTCTCAAGGTACTAACAATGTCAATGTAATAAGTTGTGAAGATCCAATGGTTTACCTTTCATGACGTTTAAAGACCCATTGGTTTTCTTTTCTCAGCAGAAAGGTACATTTTACCTAGAAAAAATGTTTTAAATAAAATCTGTCTGTAGTCTAATAACATTATAATGAGAAATACTTAGAAGTGTGAAACCACCTTGATTGCAACTACTATGTCTCACATTTCTCATGAAGCTGCTATTATAAGATTATATTCATAACAAATTAGAAAAAAGGAATGAATCAATAAACATCAGGTTAACAATGTAGAGCCCAAATGGATAGAAAATCAGTTGACTAATCTTATAATATCAGATTAATAACTGCACGTTTTATAATGTGAATGTTATGCTGCCTGTTTTAAAGATGTTTTCGCCTGCCAACGTATCGTTTGCAGTGCAGCCTAAGGGAGGGGTGGCTCTCTGGGGTATCTCATGACAGGAGCCCCTGCTTCAAAGCTGTGGTTAGGTCTAAGCGTAGCATGACTGACACTTTTATGACTTTGCAAAAGAGAAAAAAAAAAGTAAGACCGCAGTCAGCGGAGGATATAGCACTCCTGATCCTCGGCTGCGACACAAATATCAGCTGCCACACTCCGACCCTACAGCCCCATGTGTTGGCATACACATACCAGACCCGGGAGCAAAGAGTGTGCTCCCATGATACACTAAGGCCATGTCTGGAGACCCCTCGGCCCCTGAAAACCTCACACAGTCTGATGGGGGTGGAGGCCGCCCACTGCGAAGTCCAGCAGAAATCAATTCCGGAGGCGTCGTTCGCCCACTCACTCGTTTTCCTTCATAAGACGACTCCCCAGAAGCAGTAAACACGGCATGTAATTATTTAGAAGACAGCGCAGCATGCTTGATTGAGTATGATTACTGACCCCATTACCTGGCACCAAACAGCAGCTGATTGGGCCCTGTATAATTTAGTTAAAGACAGTTCTCCATTCTTTCACCTCTCGTTTTCACTCCTTCTCCTCGTAGCGCTGAGAGACCATATCATTATCACTAATTGTCATATATGTTTGTCCTGACATGCACAGGCACATCACTAACACGAAACCTATTACAGGCAATTTGACGCAATTAAAGTAAAACAGAGTGAAATGTCTGTCTACATAAATAGGCTAGTGTGAGGTTCTTCAAAGGACCATCCACTTGAAGGGTCCGTATGATGGAACCAGAAATTTCTTGTTTTTACGGAATAAAAGAGGCAAAAGTACATGTATCATTTAGCATAGCATTTCAGAACAGGCCACCCAGGCCTTATCCTCCTGAGACCCGGTAATAAGTTTTTGCTTATATCTTTCATACTATACATGCCACTTTGTCCTGATGTGTCTTAGAGAGGACAACAGTAGCTTTAAAATGATGTCACATGTGTTGGGGTGTGACCTTGCCAACTCCTGTCTTATAAAAATGGCTGCCATCTCCACTAGCACATTTTATGAAAGCAAGAACGTTGCTCATGATAATTATGTTTATGTTTTTAAAATATTATATTTGGATTAATTTCCCAAAATAAACATCTAATAAGTCATTTGAGTAAGTCTTCAGAACTAAGCTTATTTAGTTTCACGGTGCAGATGACTGTGAATTTATTCATGTTTACTGTAGTGCACGTCAAGACTTAGCATTTGTGTTTAATTCGCTTTATTCTAGTAGACAGCTCTTTGACAGAAAAAGAGAGAATTCTTAATAGAATCATTGTGGGAGATTCAGACATAGATCTTTCTGAAGGTGAGAGACCAGTGAGCCAAACAGGATAGAGTGAGAACCCATATGAGGAACCAGACGAGGATGACCAAGATGCAGAGTCATCTGAAGTGGACAAAGATACAGGGCCAGCTGAAGTGTGCCGCCAGCGTGTATCTAGGCCAAAACCAACATGTAGGGATCTGGGATTTTTGATTATGAGCAAAAAAGGAAGGATAGCATGAAGAAATGTGTTCCAGTTGGTTGGTTGGTTGGTTGGTTGATTGGTTGGTTGGTTCGTTTGTTGGTTGGTTGGTTGTTGCGTTTGTTGTTTGGTTGGTTGGTTCATTCATTGGTTCGTTGGTTCGTTGGTTGGTTCGTTCATTGGTTGGTTGGTGCGTTTGTTGGTTGAGTTGGTTGGTTCGTTCATTGGTTGGTTGGTGCGTTTGTTGGTTAGTTGGTTGGTTGGTTCGTTCATTGGTTGGTTGGTGCCTTTGTTGGTTGGTTGACTGGTTGGTTGGTTGGTTTACTCATTGGTTTGGTCATTTGTTCGTTCGTTGGTTGGTTCGCTGGTTCTAATTTACTGACCTAGATAGGTAGGTCGGGTCATCCTCCAAAAAATCACAGTGATTCCGCAGGCATCAGAAATGATTGGACTTTTGCAAAACAGAAAGCCCAGTGTAATCAACTATTTATAGGCCAGTGGCCTACAGCTTGTGAAAAGTCAGTGAGTTCTAAGTTGACCTACGACCTTCTTTTCTACATTGTTTTATCTAAATATCTTCAATATATTTTGATATCCTGTTCACAAAGATTTAAGTGGAGCTTTCAATTTTCCTCATAAAGTCTTTCCTAAAGTCTTTTTCCTAATCTTTCACATTAACGATCAATGAAATCCTGTAAAAAAATAAAATAAAAATAGTCTTTTTCCCTGGGTCTCAGGAGGATATGTTAGAATAAAGAGATCTGGCTTCTTTCATTCGGGTTGTTATTGTTACATCACAAAATAACAATTTGCAAATAACCACCTATCCAGCTTACAGTGGTTTAGTCTGTTCATTAATTTTACAGTTATGAGAAGTGTTTCACATCCTACTGCTGCTTGGATGAAGCACAATACAGGGAGTCTTCGAGTTACAACAGTCTCCACATACGACGTTTACAACGCTCACTCCCACTCCCACTCGACTTACACCGTTAGCATCGAACTTACAGATTACGTGGGTTGCGTGCGGTGGAAGAATACGCAGTTACGCGATGTATGAGTGAGGGAGTTTTCCTTTTCCTTTTTCTGTGGCTCAGTTGTGTTTTTATGATTTTACAACTGTGTAAAAGAATCGGTAAGTGAGTCAGGCAAGGGTGTGTTTCAACTAACACCAAAATTCGGGTTACATTACTGTCGAAGGAATGGATCTGTGTCGTAACCCGAGGACCCCCTGTAGAGGGAAACTAATATAAACATACATTATTTACATATCAGTCTTAAAGACATGGTAAAAATGTTTCATTGTAAGACATGTGTGGAGGTTGGATGGTGAATTGTAAGTCTTTTCTTTCCTCAGAATCAGAATCAGTAAACCTTATTGATCCCAGAGTGAGCTGACTATATTACGACTGCACAGACACACAGACACACAGAGACAAGACCGATATAAAATATAAAGTCTAAATAAATCCAATAAGAACTCTTAAGAGAACTCTTAGTATGAAATACACTATACTGTATACACAAATACTGGGGTATAAACATATGAGTAAAGTGGCCCATGCATGAACACACCACAGCACAGCACAGCAGACAGTGTGAACAGTGTGAAATTCTTTCTCTGTGTTAAACCCATTGTGTGTGGAGCGGCACCTTGCTCAAGGGTACTTCAGTGCTGCCACTAGCAGTGTTTGGATTCAAACCCACAACCTTCTGATTGCAGGGGCAACTCCCTAACCACCAGGCCACCAGCAGCTACTCATAAATACTATAGATTAGTAACTTACACTTAATTGAATTTCTAAGAACACAAGTGGTGATAATGTTACTGTAAGTAGTAGAGATCAGTAGTATATAAGTAATATTGACATAAGCATGGATATTCCACGTGGTAAGACTATTGCACATAATGAGATATTAAGACATTTGCACGAGGAGTCACTTGTAAGGGCCTTTAATGGCACAGTATAATATCACAAACCTTCTCAGCTTCATTATACTTTAGCTAGTGGATCTCAGTGGACCACCCTCACCCCCCCTCCAAGCCCCAGGGGCCCGTCTGCTCCCGCTTTAGCACATGCCGTGGGCTTAAAGTGGACACCAATCAAATTTACTATGACTGTTATAACAGTGTCCTCTGTCCAAACATACCCAAGAAAACGTGCCCTCTTCACTTAGCTCAAATTTGCCCGACCCCTGCTGGGCCACAGCTGGAAGCCGAGCGTTTCTGGACTGTATTTCTCCGGCACGCCCAAAAACAACAGCCAGCACAGTAAAATCATACCACTAAAACTGACCAGAGCAGTTTATAATAAGATACTATATAGCACTATATAATTATATCATTATTGCGCATGTTATTTTATTTTAAATAACATTTTTTATTGTGGCACTGATGATTCAAATATCTATGGTAAAGTGACCATTCTGTCATACGTGAACGCGCCACAGCTCACAGTGTGAACAGCACAAAATTCTTCCTCTGTATTTAACCCGTTCACCAAGTGAAACAGCAGGCAGCCAGGAACACAGCGTCCGGGGAGCAGTGTGTGGGGACGGTACCTTACTCAGGGTACCTTAGCAGTCTTGGGAATCGAACCCATGACTTCCTGATCGCAGGGTGAACTCCCTAACCACTAGTCTACAGGCTGCCTATTATTAGCATGATAATACTGAAAATTAACACTGTGATTAATAGAGTTTCCCACATTCTATTCTAATAATAACTTAACAGGGGTTTAAACATTAGGGACAAATGTGTACTTAAACCCTCATCCACCACAAGTTAGATCTTGATTCTATACTTTACATTCTGTTCTCTTAACTGTGTTCTATTAAGAACTTATTCAGGGGTTAAAAATACTACAAAACAATTATTAAACCTTCATTATTTGTTAGTTGAATGTTTATTCAGTATTTCATATTTCATTCAGCTGATTGTTTGTCAATATCAATTTTGGATGTTACTACTGAAAAAAGACCATAATTAAGAGTCATTAATAGTTATAAATAGTTAAAATATATTTATTAAAAACTAGTTATTATTAATAAGCTAATAACACTGGAACATGTAAGTAAGTAGTAAGCAGAGATAGAAAACTCGACCATCTACAGAGAAGACACTTCTGCACATTTTGTGTACAATTACTTTTTTTTTTTTTTTTTTACAATTTAATATAATGGAGGAAAATTAATAATGTTATATTAATGCTTATTTATGCCAATATGTGGAGCTCAGCAAATAAATAGAAGCTGTGCACTAAAATAAATAGAGCTAGTGTTTTCTGTGGAGTATTCTCATTCTACAGTGTATGAATCTCGATATACACAGTTCTCCCAGTCTCTGCGTGGACTAGGTGAACTGGAAACTGCCTGTAGGAGTGAATCTGTGAGTGGATGTGTTTGTCTGTATGAGTGCTGGGACAGGCTTCCACAATCCTTGTGGAGCGGCTCAGATACTGCATGAATGAATGAATGAATGAATGAATTATAATTAATTAATGGTTTTCGCGGGGGTCAGGTGTCCCATTACTGACCCCTGCGAAAACCAGCCGACGCCTATAGCACGCGCATTACTTCTGGGAAAGCACCGAACTTTCAAAATAAAGGGATACACACACACACACACACACACACACACACACACATGTATATACATATGAGCAGGTGTCCAGAAGAGGGCGCAATAAACCTGTTTTTCAGCCTCAGCAGTCCAGGAGTCCTGGGACTCAGTCCTTCGTGGTTTTTCTACCCCTTCAGTCATCCCGATTGCCATTGCATAGCAGCATAAATTTAGATTACAGGCTATAGCAACTGAGATACAAGACTGAAAAAAGGTGAATTATATATTCTAAAAAGATATAGCCACAACAATTAGCCATTCAATTTTTTTTAAATGAAACGCTGAAACTCTCCAAACCCTAATTCCAAATGGCATTCCGTTTCTGGAGTGATTTATTGAGGATGGAGGAATGCTGTACACAAATACTTAATTATTTGCTTGTCTTTGTACTTCCTTTTTTTATGGCCATAAATATTTATGCGCCCTTGACGTCTGGAACAAAACAGCATTAATCTTCAACCCCCTGTGACAAGACAGAGCAGCCACTGCAAGGAAACTGTGATGTGGTCTCAGGGCCATAAAACTGAAGCGGTCAGGCCTCCTCGCTCCTCGCTCGTCTCAGAGAGAAATGACAGGCCAAGAAGTTCAGCTGCAGCGTATCATTAAGTGGCTGTTTTCTCTATGTCCTGCAAGCTTTCAATTACGCACAGGCCGCATCACCATCCTCACATTAATATATAAAAGTCAACATATTTGTGGTCGGCTTGAAGTGGGTATCTGGTGTGTCTGACCCTCTTGTTTGAATTGCATGGAAGTGAAGATCCCATGAACATCAAGGTTGTGTTCTTCACTGTAAACACTGAACTGCAGTGGATACACGGATACACACAGATCACCTGCCTGCAGCCATTCCTCAATCAGACATGGGTTCCATTACCCAGCTTCACTCCCTGCCATTAAACACGTCTTCATACGTCAAACTGCATGTTCAGGAATTTCTATCCAGATGGCGAGGATCATGAGATTGTATTTGTATTTTTATTAACTTCAACACTGACTTTCTGCTCCCAGAAGAGGAATTTAATGAATACAGCTTTACAAACACCAGCTTCTTAATCTGAGAAAGTAATTTAGAGTAGTATGCACCGAAGATAATAATAATAATAATAATAATAATAACAACCGCAGCAACAACAACAACAATTATTATTATTATTGTTATAATTGTTGTTGTTGTTGTTATTGTTGTTGTAGTTGTAGTTGTTGTGTTATTATTGTTGGTTTTTTATGATTATTTATTATTATTATATGCTGGTAAAGAATAATTACATTATGTTGTTAATAATAATAATAACAATAACAATAATAATAATAATAATAATAATAATAATAATAATAATAATAATAATAATAAAGATTTGATAATGTTAGTAATGATACATGAATTAAATAAAGGAAAACAAATGTTTTGCTACTGCCTGTTATGGTATTCTAATTCACATGGTCATACAAGAAAGCAATTATTACAATAGCAAAAATAATAGCAACTCAAACATTTGTATAACTACTTAGTGAAAAATGTGTTATTGTTGTTATTCTTTACTACTTTAAAAGTTGCAAATAACGAATGAATAATAACAATACAAATATTTCTTCTTCCTTATCATCATCAGCATCATATTGTTATTATTTTTATTATTTAAAAATTATTTTAGAAGAAGCACAAAAAGAAGAAGAAACACTATTGCTGTAATTATGTATCTTGTTTAAATTACCTAGGATAACAACAGCAACAACAACAACAACAATAATAATAATAATAATAATAATAATAATAATAATAATAATAATAAAATAAATAATAATAATAATAATAATAATAATAAAATAAATAATAATAATAATAATAATAATTAGTGTGTATTTCAACATGCACTGTAATTTAGCGGCTTAACTGAAAGCCAGTCATGCAGAACTTATGGGTTTTCATAGAATCCTTTAATCAGCTTACCTTAAATAACATAAAGCCTTAATAATGGAATGCTCTTTTTGTTAATCCTCGCTCAGATATAAAACAGATCTGAGCTGACTTTATCACAAATCTCATTGAAATTCATGAACTGACTGTGATGAGCTGAACCCTATATCTGAGTTATCCCTGACACCCTGAGGACTCAACAACATCTGGAGAAACACAACAACCTGAAATAATACAGTCTACACCACACACACACACACACACATACACACACATTAGTTTATTAGTTTATTCATTAAATAAACTAAATGGAAGTCTCTTTATCTTTATTCACTGAGAATAGTATGAGTTTTCTATAATATAATAAGTAAGAACATTCCCCTTAAAATTTCCAGTTTATGATCTACTGTGACTTTCCTTTGGAGTTTTGAATATGTAGAAATTGTAGGGGGAACGTTCTTGTTCTGACCCTCAGATTATTCCTTAAATGCAGAACAGTCAGGCAGCCATTCAGACAAGGTGTTGCACCATGCATGGTTTATTTTGATTTATCTATCCAGTTAGACTACTTTTGACTGTACTTTATTAAATTCAGATTATTTTCTGCATGCTCTTGTGCAGTCATTCCTCAATGTCCCTGTGCTAGGGGAGAGATATTGGAAACAAGATATACTGACCCACAGATTAATGCTTAAATTCTTAATGAATCCATATCTGCATCTACACTTTGATTATTCACCATCATACCTACCTTATTACTCATACTTGTCTCACTGAATAAAGAGTTTTCCATTCAATTAGTTTAACTGCTGAATAATAACGCTACAGTTTAAGGTTTAAACATATATACACTTGCAGTTGTACAGACTGTATTATTTCAGGTTGTTATGATTCTCCACACCACAATAGCACAGTGTTTTCACAGTGTTTTCTCCACTTTAACACACCTGTACCAACTCATCAGCTCTGTAATCATTCTTTCATGAGGTTAAACGGGGGTGTTAGAGCAGGGAAAACATTAAACTACGTTGGGCAATGGTCCAGTATCAGGAACCACTTCTGTAAACAGGCCAGAAACACGGAAAGGACACCTGGCTCCTCTGCCCATTGTGCTCTCATCACAGCCTGGTGACCACATGTTCATGAGAAAACATCATAATGTAGGGCAAAGGTGAGATGAGGCGTCTGCTGCCTGTTGTCCAAGTATGTCAGTGCAACTAGATTTAACTTCACTACGATCCAAGTGACTCCCTGCTCCCTTATTATGGTATTTTGCCATCTAAATGTGGGCCAGCTGGTGGGCTGGAGGTTAGGGAGCTGCCCTTCCAATCAGAAGGCTGTGGGTTTGAGTCCCAGGACTGCTAGTGTGCTAGTGGCACCAGTGAGGTAACCTTGAACAAGATACTGTCCCCACACTCTGCTCCTTAGCTGGCTGCCCACTGCTTCACTAGGTGAATGGGTTAAATGCAGAGAAAGAATTTCACATTATTCACACTGCGTGCCGTGCTGTAGTATATTAACGGTGACTATATGGGCCACTTTACTTTACTCACGTAGAAGTGCTCCCACTGCTGAAAGTGCTTCTATAATATCCATAGAAAAGCACAGCCATTAGAATGGGATGCTCTGGAGTAGTCACACACCAGCTTAAGGTCATCACGCCCTTACACCTCAGTTTATAAAGCCCCCCAGCACTTGGGGAAGGCCCTTTTCTATTCCAGCATGACTGTGCCCCAGTGCACAATATAAGCTCCATAAAGATATGGCTGGATGAGTTTTGGTGTTGAAGTAGACTGACCCGCACCGAGTCCTGACCTCAACCCCATCCAACAACTTTGGGATGAACTAGAATGAAAATTGCGAGCCAGGCCTTCTCATCCAACATCAGTGCCTGACCTCATAAAGGCTCTACAGAATGAATGGGCACAAATTCTCACATACACTTTGTGGAAAGCCTTCCAAGAAGACTGGAACTTGTTATAGCTGCAAAGGGGGATAGCATCTCCATATTAAACTCATGCAATGTCATGAAGGTCCCTGTTGGTGTAATGGTCAGGCGTCCCAATACTTTTGTCCATGTAGTGTATGTAACTATGAAACTATGAAAGAATTCAGGCCATTTAGTATTCATTGTTTTAATTAGGACTCAGCATCCTTGAACAGGAAACGTGGGGGCCGTCTTTCGTTGATTGACAGGCGCTTCAGCCAATCAGAAGTCAGGAAGGAGGTGTCCTTAAGCCCCGATCTGTTACTACGAGTCTACAAACTTGTATCCAGCTAAAGCAATGGAGGGGCACCGAGTCAAAATGCCTGTATAGCACCAACAGAGAAATAAGGTAAGGCTTCATTCTAACTTCGATACGGAGGGTTTAAACTGGAGCCCTAAACAGTCAGAGATAAAAGTGAAAATAGTGGCCAGGGAAAGTGAGAGGGGGAAAAAGTTTTGAGCTCCCAAAGGGAGAGTAACCCACTCTCGCCCGGTTCCTCCAGTAAAATGTCAACCTGTTGAAGTAAACTGTGCATTTATAACGTCCAGAACGGCATAGACTATCTTATTTAAGTCTAAGATTGTAGTTGTCTTTCTTGTTTACCTGTTCTTTCACTCCTACGAGATATATAAATATGGTTCATGTCTGTCACGCAATAAGAAAATCATTAACCAGAACTGGCTGCCTCTGTTAATGTCTCACTGTGGGTCTGGAGAACAGTCCCAGAGGCAAATACGTGGGAAAACCTCAATAAATCTGATCATTTTGTGTGAAGAAAGTGACATTCGATGAATAGACGAGATGTGTGTGGTGGGTGTGTGAAAATGTGTAGACACTGGACTAACTTGGAACTCACCTAGCAGACTGTGTGGCCACTGTTCAAGGATAACAGTTTTATCTGCACGATATGGACAAAAGTATTGGGACGCCTCACCATTGCACCAACAGATACTTTAATGTTATTGGATTCAAATACGTAGACTTTAATATGGAGTTGGTCCCCCCTATGCAGCTATAACAGATTCCACTCTTCTTGGAAGGCTTTCCACAACATTTTGGAGTCTCTGGGAAATTTGTGCCCGTTCATTCTATAGAGTATTTATGAGGTCAGGCACTGAAGTTGGACAAGAAGATCTATCTATCTACTTATCTATCCATCAGTCTGTCTGTGTCTGTCTGTCTATCTATCCATTCGTAAACCCATCCATCAACCCACCCTGTATTATGTTGCTTCTTAGGGAAACATTTTAAATGTGTGTT
>JBBPCX010099121.1:0-23314 GCA_037974365.1 Hydrocynus forskahlii
TATATATATATATATATATATATATATATAAGTTTATTTTGCACAATTTCATATAACCACAAAAGCAAACAATAATAATAAGTCACTATTCCAGTGTATTAGTGATAAAAGGAAATATATTTAATTTCTGCATACTATTTCCAGTCATTATCACCGGAGCAGAGCACTGACAGAAATGGTCAAATACTTTAACTGGACTTAAGGAGAGATGATGACTATGGGAACACTGGAATGACTGCATTTCCAAAAGCGGCAGAGGAGCTGGGCATATGCCTAGAAAAATCCTCTCCATTTTCAGAACCTATTCACAAGAAGTGCTGAGAATATGTGAGAAAATCAAAAGCTCCACTTCTCAAGTAATAGTTGGTTTTCCCCAAAGCTGGGACTTGGAGTTTTTAGGGGCCCCGTCACTGAGTCTTGGGGAACACCAGTGGGAAGCTGTTGGGCTGGAGGTATTTATCCATTTCTCTTCACCATTTACACAGCAGACTTCTCCTACAACTCCACCAACTGCTTCTTCCAGAAGTTCTCTGATGACTCTGATGCAATATTCGGCCTCATCACCGATGGGGATGACAGGGTGTACATAGAACTGACCAGGGACTTTGTGGACTGGTACCAGCAGAACTACCTCCAAATCAGCACTGGAAAAACCAAGAAGCTGGTGGTAGCCTTCCACAAACACAAACATCTTCCATCGCAACCACTGAACATCCAGGGTATGGACATTGAGGCTGTGGAAAGCTACAAGTACCTTGGTGTTTATCTAAACAATAAACTGAGCTGGACAAATGATTTCTACATAAAAGGGCAGAGAAGTCTTCTGGATTGCAAGGGCTGCTCCTGTACAGTGTGGTCTCCTGGGGTAGTAGCATCTCTGCTGGGGACAGAAAGAAGCTAAACAGGCTGATCCAGAGGGCCAGCTCTGTTCTAGGATGCCTTCTGGACACAGTGGAGGTTGTGAGTGACAGCATAATGGTGGCTAAGCTGTCATCCCTGTTCGTTAACATCTCCCATCTGTAGGATCTGGTCACACACAATCTTTTAACAAAACCACCCTCGCATTCCACCCCCCTCACTCGTGCACTCTCTCTCCCCATGATTGCTTTGAAATCCAGATCTCTGGCGTACTTCTGCCCTCCAAACTAGTCTGGAATTTCACACGTCACCCAACGCAGACAGATAAGCACCCAGATGGGACCTTTTTATGTGTCCTCTCACCCCTTTCTGGTCAAATGGTACAGAGATCAGACCTTAATCACCCCTGATGGTTGTAAATCCATCACAAACCCAGACTTCCTGGCTCGACTACCATTTGGTCACGCACACACAGATCTCAATGTTTCAATCAAAGAGAGTAAAACACATTTGTATATTTCCTTTTCTGGTTTTCGATTAAAGTCACCGCTTCTCTGAGTGCTTTGTTCTTTGAATGAGTATTTTCAGGTGATAAACCTTTCTATTCAGGTTATGTTCCACTTGCACTTAAAACTGCTGTCATCAGGCCACTTCTTAAAAAACACACACTAAATTTCAGATGATTTAGCAAATTATAGACCCATCTCAAAAGTGCTTTCTCTCAAAAGTACTGGAAAAAGCAGTGGCTGTTCCACTCCACAACTATCTCATGCAGAATAGTCCGCTTACAACTGGTTCTCCTCCTATCTCACTGGGAGAACCGAGTATGTTGCCCTGGGAAAAGCCAAATCAGAAACTCACAATGTCACCTGTGGGGTTCCCCAGGGCTCAGTGTTAGGACCTACTCTTTTCACGTTATACGTGCTTCCCCTTGGTCACATAATCCGCAGGCATGGCGTGTCATTTTATTGCTATGCAGATAACATCCAGTTCTATCTGAAAACAGGCTCTAACCATTCAGACCTCTCTACATTTTTGCCATCTGCTACTCTTACCAATTGCCTGGAGGAGATAAAGGCATGGAAGAAGTTTAACTTCCTATATTTAAACAGCTCAAAGACTGAGGCCATCCTAGTCGGCACTGCATACCAGGTTTGCACTTCTACCATCACCAGTATTACCTTCTCCAATCATGACATTCCACTATCTTCGGTCATCACCAAACTTGGCGTCAACATGGACCCATATCTTACTTACGAAGACCATATTCAACAGCTCTGTAAAACAGCCTTCTATCACCTCAATAACATTGTGAAACTTCATCCGTCACTGAATCTGGCAGATGCAGAAAAGCTGGTCCATGCTTTTGTCTCATCCAGGCTGGACTACTGCAACACACTCCTCATCGGGATACCTAACAAGAATATTCAAAAGGGCCAGCATATCCAGAACAGCGCTGCTGGAATCCTGATGAGGGTACGAAAATACAATCACATCACTCCCATTCTCAAAACACTTCACTGGCTCCCTGTTTCACTCCGTATTGAATATAAAGTCTCACTTCTCACTCAGCAATGTGTTTATGGAGCTGCCCCAACTTACCTCAAGGATCTTATCACTCCTCAGACATCCTCACACTCACTCCGTTCTTCCTGTACCTACCTTCTCAAAACTCCAAGAAGTAGGTTTCACACAATGGGGGATCGGGCTGCACGGCCACTCCCTGCCTATGGAATGCCCTCCCAGACCATCTGAGGGTACCACAGACTGTGGACACTTTTAAATGTGGCCTGAAAACCCACCTTTTTAAAAAAGCCTACTCTTGTTGATTTTATTTGTTGTTTATTTTACTCTGTTGCGCTTTGAGATTGTTTTTAATGGAAAGTGCATTAGGAATAAAATGTATTATTATTATTATTATTATTATTATTATTATTATTACTATTATTTCTCTTGTGTGCAATATTTTTCTTATGTGCAATATTTCTGGTGCAACATGTGCAATGTTTGGGATAAATATTAATGTGTGAAATGTGCATTGTTACTGTCTTGTCAATACTGCTACCAAACAACTGAGGACACTCCAATGTGTACCTGTATATATATTCACGGTGCTCATTTGTATATATTTCCACTATGTACATATGTACACATACATATATTCAATATGTACACACATATAAGTTTATATATTTGTATGGTGTACTTTTTATACTGTACTGTTGTATTATAGCTTTTATTCAGTTGTTTTTGCTGCTCTTACATTTGTATTGTCCACTTTATGCCATAACAATGCAAATTTCCCACTTGTGGGACTAATAAAGTACTAATCTTATCTAATGTTAGTTGATGTGAAGGAGGAAGGGAGTGGCTAACAGTTTTTAAGGTCAGGTGGGTCCCTGGCAGGGCATTAACGAAGTCGAGTCGACAAGTCGTTTGATGACGTCACCATATAGACGGAGCGGAGGAACACAGGTGCCCAACAATGAGCAACTTCTATTAAAGTTCTCTACAACATTAGCCTTTGCCTTGTATGGCAGCCAAAGGTCTCACAACTTTAAAGATTAAATTAACAAGCAGATCTGTGATCTTATTAGTCAGAGGCCTTTCTGTAAAGCTACTTCGCTCCTCTGGACTGGACGACTCCCTGCATTGCTAGCATTACCCATGTTAGCTAGCAGATGCTGTTTCAGATGCCCGTGTATAACGCTAGTACTTGTATTGTACTTTAAGACCGATTTGCAGATGTTTCAGGTCACCACGCCGATCTCCAAACATGTGACGTGTGTCTGTCACCTACTGCCACTGCAGCCATGTGTTCTCTTCAGTTTTTCTGTTAATGCCCTAGTCCCTGGACTTGTGCCATTTTCTCTTCCAGCAGCTCTGAGATCAGTGCACAGCCTGCGAATGGTCACTGTCAGCCATGGGTGAGGAAGGCTAAAGCAAGCTGGTTTGATGGATAGTGGACCCAGACTATCCAGACACAAGCTTAACGTAGAACAGAGAGATTCTGTGGCATCACTGACCTTCAGTGAAGGAAATGTGCTGAGGGGAGGCAATGCAGAGGGTACTAGTGATGAAAAGAGCGTGGTAGAGAGACCTGACGTGTAGGAACAGGGGACTGTTCTGGAAGGCAGATAGTGAAATGAATGAAGTAATGGTCAGAGATGTGTAGAAGTGTAACAGTGATGCACAGTCCCCTGTGAGGATGAGGTCAAGTATTTTGCCAGCTTTGTGTGGAACACAACAAACCAGGCTGAGGTCAAAAGAGTAGATCAGGGACATAAAGTCACCTGACCTGATTCAAGATGAACATTCAAGTTACCCAGAATGAGTAATGGGCAGTAATAGTCAGGGATGGCAGACAACAGTGTGTCCAGTTCATCCACAAAGCTGCCCAAAAAGATGGTAGATGGCTAATACAGAGAGTTTCACGGGAGCAGACCTTAGGATAGCATTGAATTCGAAAGAGGCATAAGTAGAAGAAGGTAGTAGTAATTAAAATTTCCAACTAGCGGAAATTAGAATACCCATTCCACAGGAATAAGGTCTTATATCTGTGGAGATCGTAATTAAGTCTCATAGCTAGCAAATTATCCTGGAGAGAAACACACTGCCCACTGTCAGAAAGCTCAGCCTCAGTCGCAGGTCACAGGACCTCCAACAGGAGAATGACCCAAACACATAGCTAAAAGCACTCAAGAATGGCTGATAAAACCCCTTCTATTCTTAAATGGACCTCTATTAGTCCTGATCTTTAGCTTGTTAAACATACATGGAAAGAGTTGAAAAATGCAGTGTGGAGAAGGCACTCTTAAAACGTGTGACAGTAGTTTGTTGTAGAAAAGTATGCCAAACAACATGTGCAGAGGTCTCAGTGAGCTAGCGGATCAGAAGAAAATCACTTTAAAATACAGGACTATTTATTATAATTAGTGCTGTATGGCATACAAAATAGATTCCACCCTGCTTTCATGTAAAGACTTCAGGAATCAGTCTGCCTTGTCTTTATTTGCTGTACTTCTTAGAAGATGTGATCTCTACATTTTGCCAATTTTTCTGCGATTGGCACATAAAAGATGGAAATATTATTATTACAAAACACTGCCAGGTTTTACAAATAAATGTAAGAGTTGAGGTGGATCAGCATGAACGTTTCTGGAGGAATGAAAAAAGACAAAAAATGGCAGACAAAATCTAGAGTAGAACATGTTACATGAGAGATTGTGGCCTGCATTCTATTGCATTGAAATGTCACACCTCCTCTAACAGTAGCTTTACCACTGAGGATTTGGATTTATGTCAATATAAATATCACAAACCCTTCCTGTTCAGCTGGTTGAAACATCAGATTTAGCACACACTCTCTCAATCACTATTTCAGTTCCTCAGTTAAATGTGTGGATGGAGCCTCTTTTTGTACTCCTACATGTCATAATGGCCTTGAGTTCTTTTTCTAGAGCTAAGGAGACTGCCTGTAACCTGCAAGGAGAGCATGTGTATCCACAGCTATCGAAGGATGGTGATTTCATAGTTGGAGGGATTTTCCCCTTTCATAGCAGCTTGGACATCAGAGACTTGCCTTATGTGGCAATGCCACCTCCACTAAAGTGTGTGAGGTAAGCAGCATTAGAAAGCGTCAGTATCTGACATTATCTGACATGTGCATTACATTCTGTGGCAAGATCAGATATTGAACACCAGATATGTAGCTGTCATTTTAAAATTATGATGTATTTGAGTTTCACCCTATATTTATTTAATTAGTCTTGATTTCAGAGCCTTCCAATATTCACAGACCTTGATCTTTGCAATAGAGGAGATCAACAAGAATTCCTCTTTACTGCCTGGTGTCACACTGGGCTACAAGATCTATGACACCTGCAGTTCGATGGCAATGGGAGTTAAAGTGGCAATGGCACTTATTAATGGATATGACATGGCTCAAGATGAGGTTTGCACAAACCCAGATCAGGTACAAGCTATGATAGGTGACACAGCCTCATCAACATGCACTGCTATAGCCAAGAGTATCGGACCTTTCAGCGTTCCTATAGTAAGTATCTGAGCCATTTGTTAGAAGTCATGAATACTGCAGTAGTATTTATCATGTTAAAATAAATGTGCAGCAGGAGATTACAAACCATCTAAAGCATGATTAAATTAATTAAATAAGTCTCTTACAATCACAAACATTTTATTTGTTTTATTGAGTTTTAATTATAGGTGAAAGAAATATACTATACAGTCAAGACTGAACATAATGGCTTACAGACTGTCTGTATCTGTTTTTAGATCAGTCACTTTGCAACCTGTGAGTGCCTCAGTGACAAAAAGAAATATCCTTCGTTTCTGCGCACTATTCCCAGTGATTACCACCAAAGCAGAGCAATGGCAGAAATGGTCAAGCACTTTGGCTGGACCTGGGTGGGTGCAGTAAAATCTGATGATGATTATGGTAACAGTGGTATGGCCACTTTCGCAAAAGTTGCAGAGCAGCTGGGTGTCTGCTTAGAATATTCCATTCCGTTTTTAAGAACCTACTCACAAGAAAAAATGATGAGAATCGTTAACCAGATCAAAAGCTCCACTTCTCGAGTCATTGTGGCATTTCTCAATCACTGGGACATGGAGAAATTGCTGCATGTGTTTTTGGAGCACAACATCACTGGATACCAATTTTTAGGAACTGAAGGTTGGATTTTTGACTCAATTATAGCCACACAGGATAAGCACAACATACTGCAAGGAGCCATTGGGCTAGCGATACCTAAAACAAAGGTGACTGGCCTAAAGGACTTTATTTTAGATATAAATCCATTGAAATCTGCGGGAAGTGCAGTTTTTACTAAATTCTGGGAGGCTCTTTTTCAGTGTAAATACACTGCTCAGAATAATTCAGAGGACTCGCCAGTGTGCACAGGAAACGAAAAGCTATCTAATGTAGAAAACATATTTACAGACATGTCCCTGATGCCCATTTTCAGTAATGTGTATAAAGCAGTATATGCTGTTGCCCATACCCTACATGACCTTCTCAGATGCGGGCAAACATGCCCTACAAAGACGCAGCCCGAACGTTTCACTGTAAGTAAAAAAAAAGGTGTTTCTGACCACAGAGCTTTGTCAGTTATATAGCACTAACAATCTTTTTTTATTTCGTCAGTTTCTAGAACACCTCAAAATGGTGCGTTTCAAAACTAAAGAAGGTGAAGAAGTTTATTTTGATGAGAATGGTGACCCTGCTGCAAAATATGACATAGTAAATTGGAAGGCAAATAGAGAACACCAGCATGAATTTGTCATTGTTGGACTGTATGATTCCTCTTTTCCTCCTCAAAATCAATTAACAGTAAATATGACTTTAATTACATGGGCACAAAATAGTAATCAAGTGAGTGTAAAGGAGAAAACTATACCTTACTCTGAGTAATAATAATAGCATTAGTTCCGTGTAGTTATATCCTACGCTGATTATTATTTAAATCAATATTATTTAAAACAAAATGTATATAAAAATGTTTTTTGTGTGACATAATGTTTTCTTTAATCGTAGGTGCCAGTGTCTGTGTGCAGTGAGAGCTGCCCTCCAGGCACCAGGAAGGCTGTACAGAAAGGAAAGCCAATCTGCTGCTTTGACTGTATACCATGTGCTGAAGGAGAGATCAGCAATTTGACAGGTACAGAAAACAGAACAGGAACCCAAGATACTGTAATTTATCACTCTAAACTTTACTGTCTTCAACTGTTCATACTTTTTGACACATTCTCAGCTTTGTCAAGTTCTTTGATTATAAATACTCAACAAAAAGCCAATTCATGTTTAAATGCTCACCAACAAAAAGATTAAAAATTAATTTTTTTGTTCATTTTTCCCATTTATCTATGACAGATTCTATTACATGTGAACAATGCTATCAAGACTACTGGTCAAATCCTCATAAAGACAAATGTATAAAGAAGGAAACTGAATATCTGTCCTACAATGAAATAATGGGAATTTTACTGACAGCTATTTCCATTATTGGTACATTTAAGACTATAACAATAGCAATTATATTTTTTAGACATAAAAATACTCCCATTGTCAAAGCCAACAACTCAGAGCTGAGTTTCCTGCTGCTCTTCTCACTGGCTCTGTGTTTCCTCTGCTCACTTGCTTTCATCGGTCGGCCCTCGGAGTGGTCCTGTATGCTGCGCCACACTGCGTTTGGAATTGCCTTCGTCCTCTGCATTTCCTGTGTTCTGGGGAAAACAATAGTTGTGTTAATGGCCTTCAGGGCTACGCTACCAGGCAGTAATGTCATGAAATGGTTTGGGCCCCCACAGCAGAGACTCAGTGTACTTGTTTTCACTCTCATACAGGTACTGATTTGTGTGCTTTGGCTGATAATATCCCCTCCTTTCCCCTTCAGAAATCTAAAATACTACAAGGAAAAGATCATATTAGAATGTCATTTAGGATCAGCCATAGGTTTCTGGGCTGTGCTGGGTTATATAGGACTCTTAGCTTTTTTGTGTTTTGTTTTAGCTTTTCTGGCTCGGAAGCTGCCTGATAACTTTAATGAAGCCAAATTCATCACATTCAGCATGCTCATATTCTGTGCAGTCTGGATCACCTTTATCCCAGCTTATGTAAGCTCTCCTGGAAAGTTCACTGTAGCTGTAGAGATATTTGCTATTTTGGCCTCAAGTTATGCCTTGCTTTTTTGTATCTTTTTACCAAAATGTTATGAAATTTTATTAAAACCAGACAGGAACTCTAAACGACATTTGATGGGAAAGGCCTCTTTAAAATCTCAGTAGAAATAATGTTAGCTCCCCATTTGAGAATCTGCCATCTTTTTCTCAAAGTGCCAGAACCTCATATAATAAAACTGCTCCTGGCTGGAATACATACAAATGCATGCCCCCTTTGTTATTGTATTGTATTTCATTGTAGCAAATTTTCTGGTACTTTTTTGGAGCAAATGTTTATCATATTACACGTCACAAATGTGGGATTTGGGTATGGTGGAAGGAGATGAATATATAATAGAAATTTTCATTTATATTAATTATACTGTATTTGTTTTATGTTAATCAGACCACACTAGGTGTTGGTCTTTTTTAAATATACACTTTAATAATCTCAGAGGAAACTGCTTGAGTCCACTGCATTTAACTTATTCACCTGAGAGAAGCAGTGGGCAGGTGACAGCCGCGCCCAGTGTCTCGGGATGGTACCTTGCTCAAACTCGTGACCTTCCGATCACAGGGGGAACTTCTTAACAGCCAGGTCAGCTGCCTTGTGAGGTCATAAGTTAGACCTCAAGCATACTACTGCAACACTGAAAAATAAACCACATGAGAGATCACCCAAAAGCATTCCCACCAGTCTCTCAAACTTTTTTCTGAATGAAGCTTAATTTTGCAATGGCTTCTCTTAGAGTGTGAACTTTGAATTGGAGTGTGCAATAAAACTGCAGAAATCTGTGATGATTGTGATGGTGTGTGTTTTGATTATTGTCCAGCTTGTTTCTGGTATGTCAGGTTGTGCCAAGGGAAGGAGGCACGTATGCAGGGTTCCATTGTACTTCAGACTTACTTTATTTTTAAAAATTCAAGATAATCGATTATCAAATAAAATCAATGTAGTATGACATACAAAACAGTTTCTACCCTGTTGCAAACTTTCAGGAATCAGTTTGCCTTTTCTTTAGTTGAAATATATTTATTTGTGTATGTGATCATCTCTGCATTATCCATGGCTCTGAAGAGTGTAACGCAAAAGATGCACACTGTTACTTAATAGTGAGCCCTTCAGAATTTTCTCAATTACCTGAGAGTAAATAAAGAGAGCCCAATTAAACCAAGGCAAAAACATTATATTTAGCCATTTATTAAACTAGGAAAATGATCCAGTGTGAGTCTGAGTGGCAAAACAATGTGAAAATTTGCTTTCAGTATCTGGTGTGACATCACTGTGCATCAACAACAGCAACCAAACATCTCAGGTGACTACTGATTTTAGCCAATTCCTGCATACAGAACAGTTTCAAATGTTGGTAAGTTTCTGCACCTAAACTATTGTCTTCAGGTCTCTACTCGACACTTCTATTGAGTTTAAGTCTGGGCTTTGACTTGGCCATTTCAAAATTTTAGCTTTATTCTTCTTTACCCATTCTTTGATAAAACAATTTGTGTGTTAGGGTTGCTGTCCTGCTGCATGGCCCACCTTTTCTTGTTTCAATTCACTGACAGATGTATTGACAATTCTTTTAGAATTCACTTGTGTAATTCAAAATTCATTGTTCCAACAAAAATGGCGAGCCATCTAGGCCCGGATCCAGCATAACAGGCTCAAGCCATGATACTAAAACAGATGCGATAAGGTTCTTATGCTGGATGCTGGAATGCAGTGGTTTCCTTTCTTCAAACATCCAAACCAAAAGGTTCTATTCTGGTCTCATCCATCCACAAAACATTTTTTCAATAGCAACAGTTATTGACCAGAACGTTTAGCAGATTGCAGAATTGGAGAGCAGTGGCTTTCTCCTTGCAAGTCTTTTTTTTTACAAAGATGCTCAGTCTTTTTTTTTACAAAGGTGAATATTAACATTAGCCAGCATGAGAGTGGACTGTAGTTGATTTGAAGATCCATTCCATTCTGAAGTTGTGGACTATTACATGCCTCCACTCCTGGGTAGGGTAGTGAAGGACCTGCAATTCATTCATTTGTGCACAATCTGACTGTGGATTGGTGGAGTCCAAACTCTTTAGAGATCGTTTCGTAACTTTTTCCTGGATGATCAACTATTTGTCTGTGATTCTCAGAAATCTCCTTTGTTAGTGCTATGATACACTTTCACAAATGTGAAGATTAGACAAAAAAATGTCTGTTCTTCAAATAAAACAGGACATCTACTCAGACCTGGCTCCAATTTAACATATAAATTAACTACTAATTCTAGAGGTACACATAGCCTTGGCACTCACAAATATGTAATATTGAACAATTTTCCTAAATAAACAAATGGATAAGTACAATATTTTTCTTATTATATTTATATGGGTTCTCTACTTTTAGGACTAAGAAAACCTGATGATGTTTTGGGTCAAAGTTATGCAGAAATATAGAAAATTCTACTGGATTTACAAACTGTAGTACCACTCTACTCAATTTACACAGGTGAGAGAGAAAAACTGTGATGACTGCAGAAAACTACAAGCCCTTGAAAAAACTGCAAAGGTTGGTGGAATTTGTGTGATACTAGGGTGACTGAAAATAATGAAAAATAAAGAGCCACATAAACCAAAAGCTAAAATACACTATGGGAACTACAGCTTTCTGTCACACTGAAACGTCACACCCCTCATGACCACAGATCAGAGGATTTGGATTTACATCTATATAAATATCACAAACCCTTCTTGTTCTTTTGACTAAACATCAGATTTAGCATATGCTCTCTTAACCACTGTTTTAGTTATACAGTTGAATGTGTGGATGGAGCTTCTCTTTGTTCTCCTACATGTGATAATGGGCTTGGGTCATTTTTCCAGCGCTAATGAAACTGACTGTAGCCTGCGAGGAGAGCCTGTATCTCCACAACTGTCAAAGGATGGCGATATCATAGTTGGAGGGATTTTTCCCTTTCATAGCAGCTGGGATGTCAGAGACTTGTCTTATATAACAATGCCACCTCCACTGAAGTGCATGAGGTAAGCAGCATTAGAAAGTGTCAATGTTTGGCATTTTTATCAGCATTATCATGTGCATAACATTGTGTGTAAGGACCAGGTCAAATGATGTCTTTGTGTGTCACTCACATTTCTTTAACTAGCCTCGATCTCAGAGCCTTCCAGTATTCCCAGTCCTTGATCTTTGCAATAGAGGAGATAAACAACAGTTCCTCATTACTGCCTGGTATCATGCTGGGCTACAAGATCTATGACACCTGCAGTTCGATGGCAATGGGGGTTAAAGTGGCAATGGTTCTTATTAATGGAAATGACATTCTGGCTCAAGATAAGGTCTGCACAAAACCAGATCAGGTACAAGCAATAATAGGTGACACAGCCTCATCACCTTGCATGGCTATTGCCAAGAGTATTGGACCTTTCAGCTTACCTATAGTAAGTATTTGAGCCATTTGTTAAGACTTCTGCAATACTACTTTTCACATAAAAAAAATGTGGAGCTGTAGAGTACTAAACTTGTGAAGTATGTTTAAGTGAAAAGAACATGACATTGATTTTACATTAATATCAATCATAGATTTTGTTTCTTTACAGTGGGTTCTGAAAATAACAGTTGTCTTTCAGAGAACATATTGTGACTGAACATAATAAATGACTCATTGTGTCAATCTGTTTTCAGATCAGTCACTATGCGACCTGTGAGTGTCTCAGTGACAAAAAGAAATACCCTTCATTTCTGCGCACTATTCCCAGCGATTACCACCAAAGCAGGGCACTGGCAGAAATGGTCAAGCACTTTGGCTGGACCTGGGTGGGTGCATTAAGAACTGATGACGATTATGGTAACAGCGGTATGGCCACTTTCACAAAAGTTGCAGAGCAGCTGGGCATCTGCTTGGAATATTCCCTTCCGTTTTTTAGAACCTACTCACAAGAAAAAGTACTGAGAATCGTTGAACAGATCAAAAGCTCCACTTCTCGAGTCATTGTGGCATTTCTTGCACATTGGGACCTGGAGATTTTGCTGCATGTGTTTTTTGAGCACAACATCACTGGATATCAATGGGTAGGAACTGAAGGTTGGATCTCTGATTCAGCTGTAGCCACACTAGATAAGCACAACATACTGCAAGGAGCCATTGGGCTAGCAATACCTAAAACAAAGGTGACTGGTCTAAAGGACTTCATTTTAGATATAAATCCATTGAAATCTGCAGGGAGTGATATTTTTACTAAATTCTGGGAGGCTCTGTTTCAGTGTAAATACACTGCTCAGAATAACTCACAGGACTCACCAGTGTGCACAGGAAAGGAGAAATTGTATAATGTAGAGAACGTATTTACAGACATGTCCCTGATACCCATTTTCAGTAATGTGTATAAAGCAGTATATGCTATTGCCCACACCCTGCATGACCTTCTCAGATGCAGGCAAACATGTCCTACAAAGATACAGCCTGATCCTCTCACTGTGAGTAAAAAATGGTGTTTCTGTCTATAGAGCTTTGTCAATAATGCAGCGCTAACTTACACAATTGTGCATTATTTTTTTAGTTTCTAGAACACCTCAAAATGGTACGTTTTAAAACTAAAGAAGGTGAAGAAGTTTATTTTGATGAGAATGGTGATCCTGCTGCAAAATATGAGATTATAAACTGGAAGACAAGTAGAGAACGCCAACATGAATTTGCCACTGTTGGACTTTATGACTCCACTTTTCCTCCTCCAAATCAATTAGCAGTGAACATGACTTTAATAACATGGGCACAAAATAGTAATCAAGTGAGTGTAAAGTGAGAAAACTATGCCTTTTTTGTGTGTAGTTATACCTTACACTGAATATTATTTAAATATATTTATATATTTTTAAATATATATATGGGTTTTTTTTGTTTTTCACAGAATATTTTCTTTGATCATAGGTGCCTGTGTCTGTGTGCAGTGAGAGCTGCCCTCCAGGCACCAGGAAGGCTGTACAGAAAGGAAAGCCGATCTGCTGCTTTGACTGTATACCATGTGCAGAAGGAGAGATCAGTACTACGACAGGTACAGAAAATAGATTGGATGGTCTCAAATATTTTGTACTTTTTCACATTATCTGCTTTGTCAAGTTCTTTGATTATAAATACTTAACAAATACTTTTCTATATTTTAAATTGGTCCTTTTTCCAACTACTTTTGCTTCAGTAAATTGCTACATTTATCCTCATTATATTTGTTCAGTATATTTGACCCCTCTTCTCCCTTTTATCTATGACAGATTCTATTACGTGTGAACAATGCTATCACGACTACTGGTCAAATCCACAAAGAGATGAATGTATAAAGAAGGAAATTGAATATCTGTCCTACAATGAAATAATGGGAATTTTACTAACAGTTATTTCTATCATTGGTACATTTAAGACAATGATTATAGCAATTATATTTTTTAGATATAAAAATACTCCAGTAGTCAAAGCCAACAACTCAGAGCTGAGCTTCCTGCTGCTCTTCTCGCTGGCTCTGTGTTTTCTCTGTTCACTTACTTTCATTGGTCGGCCCTCTGAGTGGTCCTGTATGCTGCGCCACACAGCGTTTGGGATCACCTTCGTCCTCTGCATCTCCTGTATTCTGGGGAAAACAATAGTGGTGTTAATGGCCTTCAGGGCTACACTTCCAGGCAGTAATGTCATGAAATGGTTTGGACCCCCACAACAGAGACTCAGTGTTCTTGTTTTCACTCTCATACAGGTCCTGATTTGTATGATTTGGTTGATAATATCCCCTCCTTTCCCCTTCAAAAATTTGAAACACTACAAGGAAAAGATCATATTAGAATGTCATTTGGGATCAGCAGTAGGTTTCTGGGCTGTTTTGGGTTATATAGGATTCTTGGCCCTTTTATGTTTTATTTTGGCTTTTCTGGCTCGGAAGCTGCCTGACAACTTTAATGAAGCCAAATTCATCACATTCAGCATGCTCATATTCTGTGCAGTTTGGATCACCTTCATCCCAGCTTATGTCAGCTCACCTGGAAAGTTCACTGTAGCTGTGGAGATATTTGCAATTTTAGCCTCAAGCTTTGCTTTACTTTTCTGCATCTTTCTTCCAAAATGTTATGTAATTTTACTGAAACCAGAGAGGAATTCTAAAAGGCACATGATGGGAAAGATTCCTTCACAATCCTAATAATAAAACCCTTGAACACCCTAATTTTATTCTTTAGACCATTTGTTTTAACACTGTATTATATAAATGTATGTTACAATTAAAGGGTAAGCCATTTCTTATCTCTAACCACAAGAATTTATTATCATGTGACACAACAAACACCCAGAGTTTAAATCTTGTTAAATGTATGGTGAAAAAAGATGAGCTTCTTATTAATTTTACCATTATATTGATTACAGAGTATTCTTGCTATGCCAGACATGCCATCTTTTTTCTGTCCAGCAGAGATGTTCAGCTTGTGTCCTTGATAGTCTAAAGAGAACAGCAGACCTGCTCAGAAGTAGTAAGGGTACATTTTCATGCTGAACTAAATAAATCTGTGAATAAAAGGATGGTTAATTCAGTGAGCTCAGTTTTTTATATGTAGCCTTGGAAAATGACAGTAAACACATTGTTTTATGTATATTCATTTACAAAGCAGGGAACATCTAGAAGTCTGAAGCTGTTCCTCCAGAGGGCTCTACTATATTCATGCAACTCATTTAAAGAGAAGAAACAAACACAAATGCTTGTGCTTGCAGTGACAATTGAAATATTTTATTTTCTTACCTTTTATTGAGTATTTTGTTATTATTTTCAAAAAATCAGTTCAAAACCATAAATGGAATACACATCAAGATGCACCGAGAATCATTTTATAATGGCATCTTGGAAGCCTGAATCGAAACTGAATCAAACGGTGTATAGAAATGCATAAAATCCTATTAAAATCGATTACATCAATCCTGCTCAAAGAAACTGAGAAACTGTTTTCCGCTGCTTTCAGCTAACCAGCAAGATTTCCACAAAAATCATGCACTTTTATTCTTTTATATTCCTTTATTTACCTTTGCTTTGTTTAATTGTACATACACTGTACTTTTATCTAAATTAATCGTCAGGTTACTTTTAATGTTTACTTTTCTTTTAATGTTTTATACTCATCTGACCTCCGTGTATGATAATGTGCTACACAAATAAACTTGCCTTTAGTGACCTAGTTCAATAAGTACTAAACAAATATTCAAAGCTGTGCATGCTTGCCACCCTAATGCAGTCTGGGTGCTGATAATTTGCCACTGTGTCAGCCCTCAGTTGAGTACCTTAAACACAAAGCACCAACATTCTAAATGTGCATTGTATCTGGCTGTAAGACTCTCTATAACCTACAGTTTATTTTCAGCTCAGAGAACAGGTCATGTTGGTTTCTCTTTGGTCTGACAGATGTGTCCTGTTTGTAATAGCTGTTTATGTGATCTGTGATCTGCTGTTATACATGTTGCAAATTTTACTGTGTAAGAATTTAGTAACCAAGCATATTGTCCTTGCAAAGATCATGAACAACATTCATGATTTCAGTTCTGTACAAAAAAGTCTTAGTTTCCATCTCACCAAGAATTATGCATCCCTACAACCCTTAATTAATTTAAAACTAATTGTTATTTGTATAAGATCTAGATGTCATTTCATAGTCTCAGTCTCCTGAGGCTGGTGATGTTTGTGGGCTACAACAGAAGCAAATTCTGGCCTTAGCAGAGTACATAAATACTAGAGTCTTTAGGGTAGAACAGTAACAGTCTCAGCTGCAATGCTTCTCTTTCAGCTAGCCTTAATGGTCCTACTTACTCAGGCAGAAGAGCCTGCCTGTAGGCTACAGAGTCATGTGGAGTGTCCTGAATTTCAGATAGCTGGAGATCTCATCATCGGAGCCATTTTCTCATTTCGCACCAGGCAAGATGGCTACATAGACTCATTTCGGAACATGCCAGAAGTTCGTCCATGCTGGGAGTATGTATATATCCATAACAAAACATTTTGTTTCAAAAATATTTAACGGCCGTAACCCCATGCTGTTATATTCATGCTTACAAAGTTGTTTCTGTATGTTTGTTCGAACAACCTTTATTATTACTTTAAACTGTCTAAAGTTTAAGTTCCAGAGAATTCCAGTTTGCCCAGACAGTGATATTTGCTGTGGGAGAAATAAACAAAAATTTAAATATTCTGCCCGGAGTTTCTCTGGGATACAAAATATACAATAACTGCGGATCTATGGATATCTTGAGATCTGCAATGGCACTAGTGAGCGGTCACAGAAGCTCATCCGCAACTGCAAACTGCAAATCTCAAACAGTTCAAGCAATTATTGGACATTCTGGGTCAACACCGACAATGGGTTTAGCAAGAACTGTTGGACAGTTCCATATTCCAGTGGTAAGAAAAAGCTACACATATGACAAAACACAATGCAATGAATTAATTAACCATGAACACAATGTATATATTATATATAATTTGTCTTCCAATGCTTTGCGTTAAACAGATCAGTCATTTTGCCACCTGTGCTTGCTTGAGCAATAGAAAAGAGTTCCCTTCCTTCTTCAGAACAATTCCCAGTGATTACTACCAGAGCAGAGCACTAGCTAAACTAGTCAAACACTTCGGTTGGACCTGGGTCGGGACAATAAGTAATGCAAATGACTATGGACTAAATGGCATAGCAATGTTTATTACAGCAGCCCATGAGGAGGGTGTGTGCATAGAGTATTCTGCAGCTTTTGAGAGCACAAGCCCACGTAACAAGATACTCCATATAGTAGACATTGTTAAACATTCCACGTCAAAGGTCATAATGGCATTCATGTCTCACAGGGAAATTAAGGTGTTGGTGGAGGAGTTATACAAGCAAAACATTACAGGACTGCAGTGGATTGGTAGTGATGCCTGGATTACAGACAGCTCTCTAACAGAGAGTCTGGGAAACAATGCTCTGATTGGCTCTGTAGGATTCACTGTACCCAGGGCTCAGATCCCTGGACTGGGCCATTTTTTACAAGACATCAACCCCTCACAATTTCCCAACAGTATATTTCTTAAAGAATTCTGGGAGGGTGTATTCAACTGCTCACTGACACTAAGAGGCGGTCAGAGGACATGCAATGGCTCTGAGCATTTAAGAGATGTAAAAACACCGTTTACTGATGTATCTGATCTGAGGTTCACCAACAATGTGTACAAGGCTGTTTATGCAGTGGCCCATGCACTACACAATCTACTTTCATGTGAACAAAGAAAACCTTCATTTTCAAATGCAAGTTGTACCATACCTTCCCAGATACAGCCTTGGGAGGTGAGACAGAGTAACAAAACAAATCAGAAATGTAATTAGAAAATATTATGTGTAATATGGTAAAATAATCAGAATAATTATTCCCTAATCTGACAGCAATGTTTCAATTTGTGTCATAGGTTTCAAAGTCCTTACAGAATGTACATTTCAAGACATTTGAAGGAGAAAATGTATTTTTTGACAAAAACGGAGACTCACCAGCAAGATATGAGTTGATCAACCTGCAACAGGTCACTGAGGACACCTTGAAAGTTACAACAATTGGATACTATGATGCATCTTTGCCTGAGGGCCAACAGTTTACCATGAATGGGGCTCAAATTGTCTGGAATGGAGGAAGCAAAATGGTCGTTTTTCTGTAATTCTTTGTGTTAACTTTTTTGCCATGTGGTTTGTACTGCAATCAATTCTGAACAAAAATATTTTTTCCCTGTAGGTGCCAACATCAGTGTGTAGTGAGAGCTGTCCTCCAGGCACCAGAAAAGCTATACAGAAAGGAAAGCCTGTCTGCTGCTATGACTGCATACCATGCCCACCAGGGGCAATCAGCAACACAACAGGTAACGAACAACCAAGACACAGGAAATTCTCACACATACTTTTTGAACCATTTATAAGACTATCATGACAATAATAAAGGATTGCATTTTCTGTTTCATTTTTTCATTCAGATTCACTTATTTGTTTGATATGCCCTGTGCAGTATTGGTCAAACACAAGAGGAGATGCCTGTATCCCAAAGGAAGTTGAATTTCTATCATACGAGGAAATAATGGGAATACTGCTTGCACTGTTTTCTTTGGCTGGAGTCTTTTTCACTGTTTTAACTACAATTATTTTCTTTTGTCATAGAAATACTCCTATTGTCAGGGCCAACAACTCAGAGCTGAGCTTCCTGCTGCTTTTCTCATTGACTCTATGTTTTCTCTGTCCACTTACTTTCATTGGTCGGCCCTCTGAGTGGTCCTGTATGCTGCGCCACACAGTGTTTGGGATCACCTTCGTCCTCTGCATCTCCTGTATTCTGGGGAAAACAATAGTGGTGTTAATGGCTTTCAGGGCTACACTTCCAGGCAGTACAGTCATGAAATGGTTTGGGCCTCCACAGCAGAGACTCAGTGTTCTTGTCTTCACTCTCATGCAAGTCCTGATTTGTGTGATTTGGTTAACAATATCTCCTCCCTTCCCCTACAACAACATGAACTACTACATGGAAAAGATTATATTAGAATGCCATTTAGGCTCAGCAGTAGGTTTCTGGGCTATTCTAGGTTATATAGGACTCCTGGCTGTTTTGTGTTTTGTTTTGGCTTTTCTGGCACGAAAGCTGCCTGATAATTTTAATGAAGCCAAATTCATCACATTCAGCATGCTCATATTCTGTGTAGTTTGGATTACCTTCATCCCTGCTTATGTCAGCTCTCCTGGAAAGTTCACTGTAGCTGTGGAGATATTTGCAATTTTATCTTCCAGTTATGGTTTGTTATTATGTATTTTTGTCCCTAAATGCTATGTGATTTTACTGAGACCTGAAATGAACACTAAAAAGCAAGTAATGGGGAAGATCAAATGACATGCTTGTGGATTATATCCGTCTAAATAAATGTATTTCACCTGGCTGCCAGTGTTCGTATCTTTTATTTTCTTGATAAATGTGCAAAGAAAACAATTTTGATATATAGAGTCCGGTCCTGAAATAAAAAAAAATAATAATAATAAAAATAATAATATTTAAGTCATTATTCAACATAAATTAGGTCAAAAAATATATGTGCATGAAAAAAAAAATATATGGATGGCTAATTGACCTGTTTCCTTCCACATCAGTTCTCTGAACCTACATTGTGAGCCAGTAACTTTTTACTTGTGTTCGGTAAGAACCAGAACCAGTAACTCATCTGTAGAAACATTATAGCACAGCTAAATCACATAAGTCACGGAGTAAATCTGTAAGTGAAAGAAAAATGTGCAATTTAACAAGTTGTAAAGAACATAACAAAGGCACAAAAATCATAGTGAACTGTTTATTCACAAAATACATGGATCATTAGTTTTAATGACACAGAAATTTTCAAATCATTACAGGAGCCATTATTCCTTCTACAGAGCCCTGTATCCATGTTAATTATTTATATATTGGCTGAAGGGCCTGTGATAATATAAGGCAAGGGTGCCCAAGCTTATCCACAAACTCTCAGGTTTTCATTCCAGACAAGAAGTAACACACCCGATTCAACTTGTTTAATCAGCTGGTCTTTCTCTTCTGATCATGTGTGCTCCCGCTTAGTTGAAATGAAAACCTGAAACCACAAAGGCCACAAAGTAAAAGTTGTTTCATGTATCACATCATACAGGAACAATAAAAAAAATTGCAACTGGAAGTGAATGTTCCCATGCTGTAAAAGCTTACAAAAGGTAGCACAAAATTTCAACTGCAGGTTCAAACCACCACTAAACCATTTGAACACATCACAGCACAGCATACAGTGTGAATAGTGTGAATTTTGTACTCTGCATTTAACCCATTCAACAAGGTGTCACAGTTCTGTCCCTTCTCCAAGCACGCATGGCAGGCGCACACACACACACCACTCAAAGTCAACGTGCTGCATTGTCCCTCTTTATTCCCACACGAGAAAACAAAAACTGACACGATGGTCAGACTCAATACACATTCATTCAAAAGAACAACAAAGGAACCCCTATGCGTAATGGTTGACCGACAAATCCTGTCAGTCCTAACCCAAACTAAATACAGAATCTCTGGCCCCAAACTCAATCACAAAACACATACACTTAGTCCTGAGTACACCAGCAGCTGAAACTCCTAACAAGACTAAACTCAAACCCAGTGTACTCAGGATATCAAAATAAAAGTCACAATACTGAAAACCCCCCAACTAAACCAAAAGCGACCTCTGGTGGCCACTGTCGAGACCTGACACAAATGAAGGAGTGGGCAGCCAGGAATGCAGTGAGGTACCTTGCTCAAGGGTACCTAAACGGTGCCATTGGTAGTACTGGAACTCAGTAACCACCAGGCCACCAGCTGCCCCAAAAACATCTACAGAAGATAGACAATGTTTACACAGGTTCTTGAACTGAATTACTTTTATGGATGAAGATTCACTAGAGAATAACACTAAATATATTGAACACACAACTGTATTAGCATAAGTAACATACATAGCATAAGTAACTACATGAAATATATAACTGATCACTGAAAAGGGATTACAACTAGAAACAACAGTGAGCTCAGCGTTTGCAGTTTGGGGGCTGCCCTAGAGCCGAAGCTTTACTGTACTATGGTGTATAAAGGAGACACACAGCACAAAATGTTCTGCATTCAGATTGCTGCTGGGGGTGGTGGTGGCCTAGTGGGTAGGATACTTGCCTCTGGACCAAGAGGTCATGCGTTCAAATCCTACCTTCAGCATACAGGCACTGGTTTCCTGAGCAAGACACTTAACCCCAAGTTGCTCAATGGAGACTGTCCCCTGTAGTTAGGGAATGGAAGTCGCTTTTGCATCTGCTAAATGCCATAAATGTAACTGTACTACTTGTTTGCAGAAAAAGCCTTTGCAACTGTAGGTGACAAGTGGACATCATTTTTCTACTAGTCCTGTAATGGAGGTACTCTAAATTTCTGCCTATTTCAGGGGATTAGTAAATAAAAAAAAATAAAAAGGTCAGTGGAGTTCCACTTTTCAGTCCTGAAAAATCTTCCCAGTTATTTATGTGGTATGGTTTTTGACCAGGAGTTCTTACACCCACTCAGTATCAAAGTATCAGACTGGATTTGAGCAGTTATTATCAGGGATGCTGATGGACATTTTTATATGCCTTGTGTTTTTCTTTTTGACCAAAATAAATAATAGCAACACACCACAACATAATAGCTCATATATAAAATACATCTTACAGTTAGTACTATAAGGTGTTCCCTTTTTCTCCACACTTGTCCCTCTGGTCTATATTTCCTTTGTCCATAAGAGTCTAACCCAGAGCTCTGAAAGCTTCAGCCATTTTTTCATTCCAAGTACAGTGTGTTACACTACGAGCCAAAACAACAAACTGTCCAATTACAAAAACTGTCCAATTATCTACTATCCCATTACTATACTTCTTCTTCTTCTTCTTCTTCTACTACTTCTTCTTCTTATAATTATTATTATTATTATTATTAATATTATCATAAATAATAGTAAAACAATCACAACAATAACAACAACAACAACAATAGCCTTATTATTATTGTTGTTATAATTATTATTATTATTATTATTGTTGTTGTTGTTGTTGTTGTTATTATTATTATTATTAGTGCTCCTTGGTTCACAGACATACTAATGTTTATATTCTTATAGGCACATGTGTACATTGCCAATATTTATAAATTTGTTGCTCCTCAGCAAGTGAGGCTATGTGCTTGTATACGTATAGCCCACACCCTTTAAAACGGTCATGATGAAAAGGTATATAAAAGCCCAAAGAGAGGACAATGTGTTTTTGAGGAGTGAGGATGACTTTCCTGAACACATGGCTTCTGTTCACTCTGGTGAGAGCTGCTGACCCTCCCTGCAGCTTCAGAGTACCATTTAATTCTCCTCAGCTCAGTAGAGATGGGGATGTGATGATCGGTGGAATATTTTCCTTTCACAACAGCTGGGACCAGACAACACACAAGTTTACATCAGGACCAGAGCAACCAAAATGCAAAAGGTGAGGGGGGCAGTAAGAAAAATATGCAAAAAGAATTAATCAAAGGAAAAAACTACTCTGCAAGTTTTTGGAATTGTATTGACAAAATTCTTTCAAGTTTGTGGCCATTGGTAATTTTAGAATATTAAAAAATGTGTCTATGTTGCAAATTGTCACTGTCGGCATAAATCCTCATCTCTTCAAACTATAACTTCTTCATTCATTCAAACAATGTAAAAATATTTTATTTATTATTTTGGACCATATTGGTCTCTGTTGTGTCATGACATTTTGACACAGTATGAAGACTTGCTAGCACTGTCATAATGTTGAAATAAAAATATAGATACAAGGTGTTGTTGCAGCAGTGGAGAAATGTAATGCAAGTGTGTAGCTATTAAATTTTTATTGAAATATAAAATACACCACATGTGTGATACATGTGTTTGTTTTTCTTCCTGTAGTTTGAGCCTTAGAGAATTTCAAAATGCACAGACAATGATATTTGCAATTGAGGAAATTAATAACAGAACTGATATTCTTCCTGGCATCAGTTTGGGTTATAAAATCTATGACTCCTGTGGATCAGTAGAAATGGCCATAAGAGCCTCCTTGTCATTAGTAAATGGACATACTGAAAGCTTGCCCTGCTTAAGACCGGACACAGTGCAAGCAATCATAGCCGAAACATCGTCCACCCCCACAATTGCCATCTCTGCCACACTTGGACCTTTTCACATACCTGTG
>JBBPCX010099129.1:0-23314 GCA_037974365.1 Hydrocynus forskahlii
AGAGAGAGAGAGAGAGGGAGAGAGAGAGAGAGAGAGAGAGAGAGAGAGAGGGAGAGAGCCAGAAGGAGAGAGGGGGAGAGAAAGAGAGGGAGAGAGGGGGAGAAATGGAGGGGGTACCTGAAATCAATAGCGTTTAGACCAATCAGAGTATCCGCCAGCAGCCCTGCCTCCTCCCCGAGCATTATGGCTCCATCCTCATAAAACCTCCTGGTAAAGAACAAATGCACATAAAACAGCAAACATAAACAAATCATCCCCGTCCTGATTTTCACCTTGAATAAATAAAACGGATGGTGACAGAGTCTCAGGCCCTGTCCACTCTAATTCGGATATACAGCTGAAAATGCTTCTTGTCAAAAAATATGACCATGAGTGCTATTCCAGCATTTTCAAAGAAGTTCAGTCCACACTGACAGAGACGACAGGAAAAGGATTGCACAGCACACATGCACTGCCTGAGCCACAATGACGGCTAGAACAATGAAGTCTGTAATGGTCTTCATTTATCAGTTTATGTACAGTTCCTTGTTTTATTTACTTACATTTCATCCACTATTTTTCCTGCGTTACTTGGTGTCTGTAAGGGACCGTGATCAAAGTTCGAATGTTTGTCATCACCTGTAATCCCAAGTACACCCTCAGAAACAGTAATACATGGAATTCAGCAGAATTTCACTGAACTGAAATCCACTTCCTGACACTCCAATTAAATTCCAGTTCAGTTTCCTGTGGTTGTTGTTGAATTTCAGTTCCACTTTCTGTTTGAACTGGAATTGCTGTGTTCATTCCTGAATTGCAATGATCAATATGGTGCTCACTAGAAATTATGGAAGAGGCTGTAGTGCCCAGAAAATTAATATGGAAATCCATATTACAATTCGTACACTAACATACATAATAGAACCCTACAATGCAGATTTTCATTTTGGTCAGTGTCATTCAGTCTACTGAGAAACTGCAGCACTGTGTTATGATATTTATTCTCAATGCGTCCCAAAGGTCACACTCCTAGGACAGACAGGGTCATTTTCTGGTCAGATAATTGAGCTGGATGTTAGTATGGTGGCAGATATGTTGTCATTTCCAAAATGTTTCAGTTTGAATGGCTACAGCAACACAGTCCAGCTCCGTAATGGAACATTTAGAACTGGAAACTTAATGTTATGTACTGAATCTACCATAAAGCAGGTTGACTAGACAGAGATCAGACAAGACGCTGTTCATTTGTGGGCGGAGCAGCAATGAGTCAGTTTTTTAGCTGAACACTTTGAGGATTTTCCACATGGAATGGGTGTCACTCTGAGATGCAGATTTAAAAATAAATTGCAATGGTCACTTATTGTATATGAGTAATGTTTAACATGAGGATGCCTCTGAAGAACTAATGATTGACACATAACAGCTTGATAAAATTCTTTGTATGTGTGTGTGTGTGTGTGTGTGTGTGTGTGTGTGAGAGAGAGAGAGACCGTGTGGTTTTGAAGTCTCTCAAAGCAGCAGAGACGTATTCAGACAGCCGCTTCTCCATCAACGCAACTCTGATCCACGCACGACCCTTTGATAGAGAGAGAGAGAGGATTAATAAAAACCCTCAAGGAGATTTCCTGTTCTCACTCCATTTTTATTCCACGAAATTGCTATTTTCACTCATTCTTTGATCGTTTCAAATAAAATATTCAGCTTTTTTGTTCTTTTAATTATGCTTTCATGATTCTGTAACTATAGTGAAGCTCACGGAATTGGACAGAAGAGAACTGGAGGAGAGAGAGACAGGGGGGCAGGGAGAGAGAGAAAGAGAGAGAAGTGAGGAAAGAGGCACAATTCCTAGTTTAAATGTCATTCTAACAGATAAACAAATAGGTGGTTCTTTTGCATCAGACAGACTTGCTTCCCATTACTGTGCGTGTGTGTGTGTGTGTGTGTGTTTAATAATTCTGATAATCACAGATGTGTCTTTATAAAGTCATGGTGGAAGTAAACAGCTAAAAGCACAGGCCAGGACAGCATGTTTACATAGTTAAAATCTGAACAATTACAATTAAACAATTACAGTAAAGAATTAGTGCGGGTGATCATTTCATATTCACTGAAATAATCACTGGCATCATTATTATTGTTTTTATGATGAGAAGGAGTCTTGCCTTGGCTCTGGAGCTGCGGACGTTCTCCATGCTCTCAATGCTGTGGATGCAGCTGTGGCTGACTTTGCTACAGGCCACACGAACATAATCCCAGAAACTCCGCGGACTCTCGTAGCCAAACCAGCTGACCTGACCTGCAGAGACACGGAGGAGGACGACAAGTACAGGTTAAAGAAAAACTATTCAATATGACCAGCCGTGAGCTCGGCTGTAGAAAATGTTCATTTTGTGCAACAGTAATGGAGTCTTCTCACAGTTCTTTGGTAAACGGTGTACAGGCCATTTTTGTGGTATAGAAAGGGACTACGAGACTGAAGGACAAGAGGGAGCTCCGAGAAGTCCAGCTACAGTTATGAACATGTTCTGCTTTGCAACTGAACGTTAGACTGTATGTACACGTTGTCCTTCACACTGTGTGAAACTTTCATGATAAATAGAAAGTTTTAGAGTAGAAACGGTTCTAAACTACTTTAAAATAAAATCCTGTAATATTAATTCACTGTACTGTGCAAAAGTCTAAGGCACCTGTGAAAATTGTTTAAAGTAATTTATCTTTGCGTGTGATAAAGTGTCTTTCTGCTAGCAAAGTTAACATTAGAATAAATACAAACAAACAAGAAAGCAGTAAAAAGTATCAAGATTGTGTTTGTATAAGTAGCTGATACTGTGAGCTGGTGAGGAGAACACACGTTCGGTTCCAGATTCCACCTTGCTTCCTCTGGATTGTTGTCTGGATTGTGAAACTCCACCAGCAGCTCCTGATTTCATTTAATGAAGAACTGATCGAGTCAAACCAGGTTTCTGATGATACTACAGTAATACTGGACTTCACCAAGGAACTCACTGACATTCTGCACATAACATCACTATTTGCTGTATAATGCTATTTGCATTTATTTGTTTTGGTTTTATTTGGGATATTTTGTTATAATAATATGAAAAAAAACACTCACTGCTCATCTAAACAGTTTTTAATTATTATTTTCACTGGTGCCCCCCCCCCAAATATTTAATGAGTGCCCTTGTTTTAGACGTGCATGGAGTTTTAAAACACCTCAATGTCAAAGCTGGGCTGAAAACACTCCACCAGCCAAAAAAAGCCAGTGGCCTGTGTCCAGAAACTGACCACGGATGAAGGATTAGAGGATGACTCAGCAGCATCAGATGAAGTGCACCTCTGCAAGGTGGGCCAACGGGATAGAGGTGTCTGGTAGAGTGGACAGTAAATGGACACAGTGTTTTAAAAAAGCTCCGCCAGCACAGCTGTGTGATCCACTCTGTGCAACACACACACACACACACACACACACACACACACACACACGGACGTCAGTGCCACTGCTGTGTTGAAAATGATCCACCACCCAAACAATACTTGCTCCTGGTTGGTCCTATGGAGGTCCTGACCATTGATGAGTGGGATAAAGGGGGCTTAGAAATGATACAGAGAACAAACAGACTACAGTCTATAACTGTAAACAACATGCACCTACATGGAAATCTGCTCAAATGGTGTAAATGTACTAACTGCAGTGGCCTGTCAGTGTACTGACTGTAAGCTGAGGTTCTTTCTCCATTTTTGCCAAGTCACCTGCCACCAAAGTGGAGATGAAATGAATGAGTGAGAGAGAAACTGAGACTGAGGAAATGTGAGACAGCGCGCCCGGCTCCGCATGCATAATGCCAACACAACGCTAATGGCTTCCACTCACAACTCTACCTCAGGTGGCTAATGACTTCTAATGGAAACTTCAGTTTGTTTACACTTTGCATGCGAAGAAAGAAGAAGACCCTTTCCTCCGTGAAAGGCATGTTCACTTAACGTTCCAAAATGAACGCTGGGGCGAGGTCTCAGGATGACACTCAGTAAGTTTGAGCACAGGCAGCTACATTAGAATTACATAATTATAACATTCCAAAATATTCAGCATGCACTTCATTATAAACATCTACTACAAACTGATCACTTAATGACCTCTACTTACTTTTTAACTCCACTATATAGAAGTAAAAATACTGACTGTTGCAGCACAATATGTCAGCTACCCTACAGCTTTCACTACTGGTCAGTTTCTGAACACAGAACCACTATTTTTATTCCACCTGTTTGTTTGGAGCTGCTTCTCTTTCAAGGTAATCTGAGTTATTGGCATTCCAACTCTGACATTAAGCTGTAACTTTAATATGTGCCTTAGACCCCATCCTAGTGTGCTTGTATACAGCTTATCTATCAGATGATCAGTGGCCAAGTATTGATCATTAAAAATTTGATTTTTGTGGTTGAGTCGCCTCCATAGTGTATTGGGGAAGATACCAGAGGGGCAAGTCGCCTTAACAGTGTATAATAGAGAGGGAATTTTTGTGGTGTTTGTTAGTTTGATGTGAATGTGGGCACCAGATGAAATGGCCCTGAAACATCCATAAGACTACGCATCACAGTTTCAATAAATGAAGGAGAACATGAAAGGCTAAGTAATTAATACACATCGAGAAATATCATATTCAAATAAACAAGTGTAAGCAAGATCTGAAGCACAAATGTAATAGACTAAATACTGTAAAGTGCAACGTGCTGGTGTGGGTGCTGGCCTAGCAGGTAGGACACTTGTCTCTGGACCAAGAGGTCATGGGTTCGAATCCTACCTTCATTGTACCACCACTGGGTTCCTGAGCAAGACCCTAACCAGGGAGACTGCCCCCTGTGGTTAGTGAATGAAAGTCGCTTTGGATAAAAGCGTCTGCTAAATGCCGTAAAAGTAAATATAAATCTAAGCATGCAAACTCTGCACACACAAGACCAGGACCCAGATTAAAATCGCCACCCACTGCGCCACTATTGGGCCCGTCATAAGAAAAAACAATTCGCTGAAAAAACAAATTAAAAATAGCATTCTTTAAAGTGTATGTGGATGGTGGAAAACACACATAGGACAAACACGAGTTCATGGTCCTGTTTGGATGCACACTTAAGGGTCCTACCTTTGAGCCGATGACTGAGTATCTGCTCCAGAATGGAGACAAAGTTGATGAACTCAGGAGACGTGTCGTCTATAGTCTCAAAACAGGAGCGATCAATCAGCGTTTTCACTGAGAACCTGAAGAGACACAAAAAATGATTTTCTGCAGATTCTAACTAGAACATCCGAAACCAAACATCTGTTTCACACAAGTGGTATGCGTTCTCACCGAGTGATGCAGCTCCGAGGCTCATTTTTACAATTCTTCTTGAACATCTGAATTCAGTTTGAATCTGTTGTGTAAAATCCTTTCTCTGGAGTGTCTCTTCACAATAAAATTAACCTTTAGTATTCAACTAGTGCCAATCAACAAACCAGTCCAGCATGTCATACATCACCCCCCCACTGCCTTCTAGTTCTACCTTCATACGTAAATTGTGCCTGAACTGAAATGGACATTGTTTATCGTTCAATTTTATTGTAAATATTGTGAGAATTCTGAATTGTTCTTAGACTTTGTTGAAAGCCCAGAATCATCAATGGAACAGAAACAGGAATTTACTGTATCATTGCACCCCTTCATATATCTGCAATAAAACTGGTTTCAGATGCCTAAACACTGACTTTTGAAGTTGTCTGAACTAAACAGTTTCACAGTGATATCATAGCATGACACAGAAATGATCAAAACAGCACAACGTCAACTGCTTCATTCAAACACAAAGGTGGACAGAATGAGATAAAACTGGGGAAAATCTGTCTCAGCTGGTCCACTGGGTAAGGTAAACACCACCTATGAACCGATGAAGCCAGACAGACTTTAAAAATAGATAAGCAAGAACAGTGGTCTCGTCACACTCCTATTCTAGTGACCGCACACCACAGGGAGCTCATGAATCATTTTCCAAAACAGTACAGCTATGCCACATTGCCCTTCTTAGCCTTAGTCTGAAAACAGATCACTCACTAAAGACCACTGAGGCAAGATTAACTCAAATAAATTTTACCCCTAAATGCAATACGACCCATGTGGAGTGTAAACAGCAGTCAATCAAATTTAATACGATACATTTACGATGTGAACTGGGTTCGTATGGCAGTACAGTACGGGTGTAATAATGCGAACGTTCAGATTCTGAAGCCAAGATTCAAGTCATTAACAAAATAATCAAAAATCGCAACCTGGGATTTTACTCTCAACAGTGGTTTCCATGAAAGACAGCAAGAGAGACCATCTGTATCGATGGTCAAATCGTGTTAGTGGCATTTAAACTCTTGATTGCAGCAATACTCAGTTCATTCTTTTTTTTTTTGGAAACAAACAGCTTTAAGTCTTGAAATGGGTCAGTTTTCCCCCCAGTGGTATCTAAACAGATTCAGCCACGTGACCTCTATCATTGCTTTAACCTTTAGGAGCTAAACAGAAGGCATTACACATTAGATTAATAACAAAATTAAGAAGTGATAGTGGCATAAACCAATCAAGTTGTAACAGGTGGCATCAGACAAGTCACTGACTGAATCTGCAGTATAATTAGGTGTCAGTTAGAAATGTGAAACAGCCCTGCACCAGGGGCTCTTTACTGAAAGACTCATTGAAAAACTGCAACACACAAGGTAAAATGTGTCATATGTTAATATCTATGGTAAACTGTCTGTTACAAGCTTCAAATAAAACATACAGAATGGATTTTTACAGACTTCAAATGTCAATTGTTTAATGTAGAATGACAAAAAATGAGGTCCCATACCATTAGAAACCTCATCAGGGCACCAGCAGAAGTTAGTCTTAATGGATTGTAGGGATGTTTTTTCTCATTTCTTGAACAGGTTTTGACATATCCGGTCCAGACTAAATGACTAGCTCTGAAAGGCACAGTTTGTTACTATTTTGGATGAGTTTCCAGTTTTAAATTATTTTATAGCCATGACTCAGATTACAGCGTTAACAAAGTGGAATCAGTAACATATTGCAGGGAGCGCAGGCAATTTAAACATGAAGAGAACTGAGGCAGCAAAGTAAAAAGCAATATAACGTGTTGTGATGTGGTAAAAAAAAAGCCTATAAATGCCCATTTTTATAGTATAAACCCTAAATATGCCCCCAATTATGCTCCCAAACACTTTAATCTCATTTAAAACTAAGCTTTATGAATTACCCTTAAAGATAAATGTACAGTTAAACCCGTATTCGTACTGTACAGTTTACACTGAACTCCCGCAGTGCTAGAATGTAAATACCGATGTTACCCCTGTACAGACTGTACTGTAATTCATGCATGGGCATTTTCTTTGGTAAAATCTGTAGATCTTGAACATTGTACATTGTTCATTTGCTTAAATTTTTTTAACACTTACTAGCTGCATTATAGTCTATCAAACACCACCACCTCAAAAGCACCAGTAGAACACAGGACGAAAACTCAATTGTGTAACATTTTATAGACTTTAACTCAGCCTGGGTCTGCACACAAGCCATGAATAAAGAATTCTAAATACAAATCTACACTTTAACGCTCTATCTAGATTTTTCACAGACAGTTGAGATACAGCCCAGCAACCAGAACACAAATGAGTAAAAGCATAAGATAAACAACATGAAGTGATGCTGTTTACCACCACACAAATGTATGGGCCCCCCAAAGTTGCTTGACTAAGTAAAACATTTGTACTTTTATTATTTTTTTTTTACATCAATGAAATATGGTAACACCTTCGTAAACTAATCGCCGGTCACGAATGTAATCATGAAACAATCCCCCTTCTGACGACCCAGAACCTCACGAAGGTTGCCTGAACAGAACAGAGTAAAATGTTGTTGTTTTGCACCCCAGTGAACAGCCATTTCATTCTGGTGTCACCTTTCCTTCCTCATCCTCTCTTGGACAGAGAATCAAAACCCTGCAGGTTGGTGGGCAGTGACACATGCTGTTCTCCAGACGGAACCGATGAGCAGAGAACCAAGTAGATCTCTCGTTCACTCTCAAACAAAATGGCAATAATTAGCTTTGACGAACTTCTAGTAGTGTTTTACCATCCAACTGGTCTCATTGTGAGAGGAGAGTGTTGATTACAGCAGCGTTTTTATACTTTTCCTCATTAAATGGAATGGAATGGTCTGATTTCAAAATAAATTGAAGTGCACTCTTATTTTTCTCTGGAGCCGTATATAAAATGTGTGTGTGTGCAATGCAGTGCTAGAAACCACATAAGAATTTCTTTTAGGCAGTTCTTGCAACGCAGTTTGCATGATGCCAATTAAGGAGATGTACGCTTGCATTATTTGTCTGCTACAATGGTTTTGCACTGGAGCTACAAGGCTAAAAGAACCAATCCTCAGACCCCCTGTCTTGTTAGTACATTTCAAGTAGGGGCAGAACTCTTTTTACTGCACAATCACTACAACTGGGCGAAACACAGAGCTAGATGAGGCCCCAGTCACTGCTATTGAGACAAACAGCATGTGGGTGTTTATAGAGCGATGCATTTGTAACACTGAAAGCAGAAAGTGGGTTTGAAGAGGGGATCAGTGCTCTAGCATCAGCAAACAGCATCTATAGCCACACACATTCTGGCATTTACGAACCTATTGATTCACTACCAGTAACACGCACAAAAACAAACAAAACATACACATACACCTTTAAAGACAAATATTAAAAGAACATACACTTATAATTCATTTCATCCCCCAAGGGGGAAATCTATGCGTCATTTCAGACCTTTTGTCTCCAACAGATGTAATCATGGTGTGAAAATGACTGTCCTTTTTATCCCTAACCAGCTTCCCTTTCTGTTTTTAGAGGACCGAATGTGTGCATCAGCATCTGGGAGCCAGGATATGGAGTGACATTTCACTGCTAATTTCTCTTCTGACATTTCTCTCTCTCCAAATCAACAAAACATAAAAAGGAGCCAAAAATTGGCACCTTTGTCCAAGTTTGCAGTGTTCCTCAAAACAACTGCTTAAATGAAGCAAAACTATTTGTACTGCATTTAAGGTTTACATCCTTACAGTCAGAAATGTTGATAAAGGTCAATAAAGGGTCTAAAGGTCAAACTTTAGAGGCGTGTTCGTATGCACACACCTATACGCCATCATTACTGCGCGTGTATATTGGTCTGTGTGTCTGTATACTGAACATACTAATGAATGCACTACTGTACTAGAAATCATACTTATCATAGTAAATTATATAAGGTATACTGTGATATTTCAGAGTTGTTAATTGTTTTTTCATATTTCTCTAATAAACAGTTAAATAAACACGTTATAAACATGTCCACTGAGTGCCGGTGTGAGAGTTCACCCATAGGTGCAGCTGATGGAAAGATCCTTCAGGAAAAATTACACATGATGTTGGATCAGCAATGGCGAGGAGCTACATGCATCACAGAACAGACTTCATTTTTACTGTCACTAAGTTTTGCACTCTTAGATAGGAGTCTTTATTCTCTAAATTAGTGTTATTTTAGTAATGTGGCCCCTTATAGCTACAATGTGATCTTCTTTCTCTGCATTCAACCCATTCACCAAGGGAAGCTGTGGGCTGCCACAAACAGGGGGTGCCCAGGGAGCAGTGTGTCAGGATGGTACCTTGTTCAAGGGTGCCTCAGTGGTGCTACTAGTAGTCCTGGGATTCAAACCCATGACCTGATTGCAGGGGCAACTCCCTAATCACTAGGCCACCAGCTGCCCCATCAGTTAGCTGAAACCAAGCTTGCACTGTGATGTGTGACGTGTTTGCCCTGCAAACTAAGCAACTGTTAGCTCAGCTAAAACGATAAAACACCACAGAATCATCTTCCGTGTCGTTCTAACTCCAATCTCTCCATCTGGACTTGAGGCGTGCTCACTGAACCGTGTTAGTCCCTTTTTATAGGCCCACTAGAGGCCCTTGGAGACTGACTCCTCATGTTTTTTCTTAATATAAACATTTTCAGTAGAATTCAAATGAAATTCAAATATTTTTTGAAAACTTAAACTTCAAGGCTGAACTGAGGGACCCCACAGGACAGTGTGACTGCATTGCATTTATGGCCTCTGTGAAAACTGGTTAAACACTAAACGTGAGGTTTGTGAAGCACGCTACAGAGCCAACATTGTGGGAGCCGGTTTAATTGAAATGGGCTACGTTTAAATTGGACTAGGATTTGAGAGATTTTCAATTAAACTCAAACTGGTGCTTCAGGAATAGCTTATTCTGGGGTGAGCAGTGTTAGCTCCTCTCTGCTAGCTGGAAGCGCTGTTTAATATTTGGCACTTCTTGTTATTTAGGCTTGATAAATTTACTGAATACAAATCATTCACTTCCACACATCAGTTTGTGTTGATCATGAAACAGAGTTGTTCCCACTGAATGCAGCAGTGAACGGTTACCTCCACAAAACGAGGGACAATTAGCCTTCCTGAGCAATGTGAGCAATTTGGCAATAGATGGAGATTGAAAACTGCTTGTGATGTAACTAAAATAAAAAAAAAAAAAAGTGAGACATCATTATATGTTTGCAGCTGGACCACTGTGCTTACTAAGGGAGGGTTTAAGTGGCAGCCCCAAGACTGTCTCTCTGTATACATTACACCATACAACATGCTGGTTGGTCATTTTGCACAGCAGGCCAATTCTTGGCCAAGTCAAGTGGCAAAGCGCACCAGACCGTGGGAGAGTCTGGCAAATAAGATTAGTTTAAGAACTTGCAGCAAAACAGAAATCCAAGGAAATACCCTGCAAAGACAGAGTGTTTGTGAACGTGTATGTGTGTGTGTGCGTGTGTGTGAGAGAGAGATTGACAGCGGCAGTTACAGGTTCTGAGCCGTGATGCTGAGGGCCGTATCTCCGGCACAGAGGGACGGTGGATGATGGATGTTGTGTCTCAGTGGCGACTGCACTTTTCCCCCTGTGGCCGGCTGATACATCACTTTCTGACAACGACCAGTAAAGAGCCTCAGTGACGAAGCTGAGGGGGACATCACAGAAGCAAACACATACACAATCTTCAATAGACACACACACACACACACTTACACACTTACACACTTGTTATTACTCTTGTTTGCAGCTCCCCAGGATACGGTTGGCTGAATGCCACAGAATGAGTGTGTATATGAAATGGAGAGTGAAAGTAAAAGCAAGGTAAAGAACACACATAGACCACAAATGTGAAGCAACAGTCCATCCACAAATCTAATTCACATAAGATTTAAACACACTTTCCTTTAAATGTAGTTCATCAGTCAAGATAGGTTTGGTGGCTGAGATTTGCTCGCCAAATGCGATTATTTGGTTTCTGATATACTTATGTAAGGTTGGACGTGTTTTTCCCCATACCTTCATACTTTTAGCCACCTACATAATCTAAAGAAAACAGAAACATAAACGCTTATATTGAGAATGAAAGTTATATCTGACAGTGGGGTAGGGTATGATATAATATACAAATATATTTACTACCTTAGTTTTATATTACATTAGTGTTATTAGACAGATTTATTACTAAATTATAATTCCAGTGTGTTTTTTTCCCCAATGTAGACCACATATCTAGATATTTTTGTTTTTCCAAATTTCAAGAAATCTTACTTAAGCTATTTGTGAGATACTCATATGGAACCTACACACAAGATCATAATTGTACTATGATTAAAATTTTGGCCACTCAATTTTGGACTTTTTTTCCCTGTTTTCTAGCAGTATACTCGGTGATTGTCTTTTCCTTTTGTAGCTAATACCTCTCGAGGTTTTTTCACTTCATGTATTCACTGTAACATTTATTTATCTACGAAAAAGCGTAACAATGTCTTGATTAGATTGAAAAACAATCAAGAAAAAAAATTATAAATTTGGAAAAAAAAATAATTTGGCCACTCAAAGCTCTACTAAGTGTAAGTATAAAGTGACTTTTGTCATACTATGTCATACAATGTGTATACACATACTTAGTAATCAGCATTTGCCCAGAATTCCCATGTCATTGCATATCTAGTTTCTAGCTATATTACCAACTTAACACCAATAAATGAACACCAATTAACTTAACAACAAATAATCAGTGGGGATTATTGTTATGAGCTTAGCTAAATTAGCCCTGTAGGTCCAGTGCAAAACTACCTTCAGACAGTGATTTACTATATTTTGTGAACATTTTTAGGGAACATTTTTGCACTTTTTTGCCAAAACAACACTTTAAAGGCTTCCATGTGGTGCAAACTGCTAAGAGGGTTCTGAGATTTTGACCCTAGCTTGAACCTTAATAATGGTGGTCATCCACAGCCAAGTGCACTCTGAGCGAACAAATAGCTTCCTCTCTTCTGTCCTTCATCTACAATGGCCCTGTCCAGTCAAGAGCATCTCTCAGCTCATAGAATTGAGAAGAAACAAGGTTTGGCCTTTCTCCTCAAATTTGGTTGCATGATGTGGGGAGACTGAGAAAGCAGGTTGGAACTGGTAATCAGCATCATGGAGATAATTAGATGAAGAATTATAGACTGGATTGTAGACTAAATCCAGTTTTCCATTGGACTACATTATCACAGTCCTTTTATGAGTCCAACGCCAGAAAACCAGTCCTCAAAGTCCATTCAGTCCCGTCTTTACTACCTATACCAGACTACCGAGAAGTCAAAACAACCCATTTTAAATACATCATGACTCTGATGTCATTTATTTGTCTCCCCACAGTAGTGTAGCTCCACCCAGTCATGCTATTGCCTTAATCAGAATAGACATCGTTTACATTTACTGCTTTTAAAAGGTAACCCAAATCATTGGGCTCAAATATAGTGTTCACAAAAAAAACCCTTTTCAATAGTGCCCCAAAACTTCTTTTACAAGTTCTTGTTGTTCACAGATGAGAACAGCATACAATGCAATCATCTCAAAGGATGGAAAACATTTCACTCCTGCATGAACAAAAAAGCGTTTTCTGCTCTACTACAACAGCAACAACAACAACAACGCACTTCTGTTTATCCAAAACTTCACTTTGTCCTTACTCCCATTAAGGCCCACTCTGCCTCAGTGCTGAAGTCTGTTGGGGAAAGCAGTGTGTGAACAGCCTTTGTAACCATCATGTTGACTAGTGGCCTATACAATGAGAGGTTCCTGCTGGGTCCCCCATGGGCATCTGGCATTAGCGGGCATTTAGGCTGGCGCCATGCCATGATGGCTTTTCCTACTTCAAAGACGCTCAACGTGGCACTGCCTTACATGGCTGAACGACTAAATATAATCAACCAGTCGAAACAGAGCAGTTTACAGAGCATCACATCATCAGTTCATTACCTTTATGAGACACACTAAGGCTGCACAAAATTGCGAGAGGAGGCACAGAACAGCAAACCCACACTGTACCTCACCTAAAGGAAAGCTATAACTTTCAACAGTTTTCATAATCTATCATAGAACATTACACCACAAAGCCAGGCTTCCCTTCAAGGCACATCACCTGAAATACTGGCTGCTAGTGCAGAACCAAAGCACTGAAGATGTGTGGAGGGGGTTCAAACTAGCCGGAGTCATTTCTTAGCAAGTATAATCTGAAGCGCCTGCTTTAAAATGCATGGGTGTCGTGAAAGACGCATTCAGCTGAAGTGGATGAGTCAAACCAAGACACTTAACAAAGCACAAGTAGCATTCAAAATGTTAAATAGAGACGAAAAGAAAAACGCATGCCCACACAGCTTTGTCATCTTCCAGTTGTAGCACACCAGTGAGAGCTGGACGGGAGGTCTAAGGGATTAATAAGCAGTAGTTAATGATACCTATCAAGAGGTGTTTTCCCATGTTTATTAAATCATTAAGAAAGGGGGGCAGGCTCTGGATTGCCCCATCAATTAAGAGAACATTATTATCTATTTTGACCAGACTTAACAATAAATGAAAACAAACAGCCACTGATCTGTATTAGGCTAATTACATCATGCTATTTCGTGGGCGCTAGCTTTCATTCACTGCTGGTCACATCAGCATACTTGGTATTCCTGAAGTGCTTTTAATCAAATACCACTGTGAGTCAGGATTTACTCCCAGTTAGAAATGCAGACGGACAGAGGTTTCTGAATGAGTCTGGCTGAGGTCAGGTTCGAATTTTACATTCGGCTTCTCATAGTCCACCTACTGCATTTCTCCCACTTTTTTTCCCGCTTCATTCATCCCCGCTAGTTTAATCATCTTTCCAATTTGGTTGTGTCCACTTCCACTCTCCAGGAATCAATCACATGACGTTACCTGTGCTGGGGAAGTGAAAGCTTCCTCTATGTCATGTGAAGTCATGGGGAGGGGTGGTCATGGGGAGGGTTGGAGATGGGGAGGGTTGGAGATGGGGAGGGTTGGAGATGGGGAGGGGTGGTCAGGGCAACCTTTTTTGTGCCACGGACCAGTTTCATGTAAAACAATATTTTCACAGGCCGTTATAGATACGACTAAACACAAAGTGCATAAAAATACGAAGAAGCTCCCCAAAGACGTTTGTTTTTTTACTCATTTTTGCTAGCTTGTGGGCTAAATTTTTGCTGTATCGTATCACGTGACCGGGACGAGCATTGTTTCAAAGTAAAATATCTTTCAATCTGTGATAATCAATAAAATATTTTTTATTCTGTCTTTCTGTGTGGCCCGGTACCAAATGACTCACGGACCGATACCGGTCCACAACCCGGTGGTTGGGGACCTGTGGCCTAGTGGTTAAGGAGTTGTCCCTGTGATCAGAAGGTTGTGGGTTCGAATCCTAGGACTGCTAATGGCACTACTGATGCACCCTTGAGCAAGGTACCGTCCCCACACACTGCTCCCCGGACGCTGTGTTGCTGGCTGCCCGCTGCTTCACTTGGTGAATGAATTAAATGCAGAGAAAGAATTTCACACTGTGTGTGTTCAAGTATGACACATTGACACTTAAAGGGCACGTGTGGTGTGAGATCTTGCATCCATCAGTATCGACCAGCCGCTATGTACAAATACTAACCTCAACAACCCAGCTGTATCCTTGCTAATGCAATGTTGATGTAGTGGCTCAGTGTATAGGAAACACTACAGCCACTGCATCTTTTCAAACTGCTGCTAATAGGAGGTCACTGAACATGCTTGGAGGAGACTGTTAACTGCTAAACATCACACTGAGTGTGGAGCGTGAGGGCCATCCGACCCACCCAGAGAGAGCAAAGTCATCGCTGGGGATCAAACTCACAAACAATTAGACAGCTGCAGCATTCAGGAGCCCTTTAAAAAGGTTTAGTCTGGAGTCATGCATGCATGCCGTTGACATGATTTAGTCCTGAGGTTCACAAGGTCCACATTTGTGAGGAAATGAAACACCATACTGATTCAGGAGAGGACAGTTCAGTACAGTTTACAGATTAAACAGGTGAAGGCTGACATCTTGGTATATCAGCACAGCACAGCTTGAGAAAAGTGCAGAATGGAAAGTTTATCCCGAGCTGAAACACTGAAGATCAGAACCATTACTCAATTAACTTTATAAAGCAAGACGACGTTTTTGGACATCTGATTATTATTATGTTCTATATTTTGTCTACCTGTGATCTAACAATATGATGCTATAAGGGTTTATTTGACACTTTGGATGATTACATGCCAGGCTGAATTCCATTGGAATAGGTTCAGTTTCAGACTCAGAACTTGATGTGTTGGACAAAACATTAACAGGCTGTATTCAGGTTGGAACTAAAGAATTCAAGGTGGATTAAAGCACTAATCCCAGCCATGATGTGTGCCACCAAGGGTCAAAAAACTGGCAAGAATTAGGCAGCTGCGCATTGCAGGGGGGCCTCCGAGACTGGAGCTGGGAAACACGTGCTTACAGATTAGAAAAGAGCAACCTGCAGTTTAGCAGCAGTTCAATCACGTTAGGCTTGTGCCTAAATGAAAAGCAGCACTTAGTATACACTATGGCAAAGCATGTGAGACTAATTTAAATTAAAACTGGAGCTGGCTGTTCCAAACAACCAAATTCAGTCCTTCCCCCCAATTCCAACCAAACACACCCTGCTTGGACCACAACACCTTAAATTATATTAGATCAACACAAATAGAACTCAACTTATCTAATTAGCAAGTCAGTGTCAGCAGTGTCTGGTTGGACAGAGGCCTTGGAGCCCAGAGCCCCTTCTGTTAACGTTGCATAGTCTAAAACCCCGAATTTCCTTAGCTAGTGAAATTAATCACTGATCAAACTCATGGGGAACTGCATTACACCATAACTAAATATGCGGAAGTGGCCATTTGTCATTATTCCTTAAAAAAGGATAAACTGAACTCTTTGTACATTTATAGGCTCACTATAAGAACAGACTAGCCTGCTGTTTGTTTCTTATGTATATATGAAGAGCTCTTTTCCAAAATGCAATAAACCCAAATTTAAAAACCAAAAAAAAAAAACTGGCTGAACCTCCCTGTTGCTCCATCAACGTTTCATGCGAAATCGCTGCATTTCCTTGTTTAAAACGGATTGTAAACTGCAGTTCTTTCCCAAACTGCGATAAGCACAAAACTATCCAGCATGGCGGCTCCTTGAAGAGAGCAGTTTTACTTGCTTGTTTAAACAATCTTTCGAAAATGGTTATTTTAAAAACTTTTGATGGTTCTGAAGAACAGCTCCAGACACAACACGCACGCTCAGAGAGAAACAGGGGGGAGGGAGAGAGACAAAGAAAGAGAGAGAGAGAGAGAGAGAGAGAGAGAGAGAGAGAGAGAGAGAGAGAAAACAGTCGCTACAGAGACAAAACATTTCACTGCAAATAGTTTAAAGTTTATAAATATTATACATACAGTCTTTTTGTCAAATTGAGATGGTACTTTGAATGGTTCTGCATTTAAGATTGAACTTACTGGCCATTTGTATATATGTTATTTTTTATTAAGTTATTTGTTTAGAGTTTAACATAAATGAATGTATTTCCAGTTTTTCTTTATTGTTTTCTTTTATTTAGCTGTTTATTACTGCATGTTCTCTTGCCTCAAAAAGAAAGAAAAAAAAATGGACTTGTAGCATTTGGAAAAAAGAACAGATGGATTTATAGCGCTTTGAAAAAATGTAATAAAATTTGGATTAATAATCAACAATACTGTTGTTAGATTTGACAAATATTGTTGAACATGTTCAGACTAAGCTAACAAACTGTTTTAACAGGATAAATGAACTATTTGCAAAATGTGTGGGTCGGAGTAAATAAATGTTTTTCTAAAAACTATTCAAATGGATTTATAGCATTTTGGAGAAGAGGTCTTCATATACACATCAACAACAACTATCCCACTGCACTTCATTCCATTTGCACGTTTTTACTTTGTTTACTTGTAAAGTTTATTTGAATGCATTTTTCCTTCATATTTTTTATTACCTCTAGCCTCTATTTTTCTGTTTAATTTACTGTTGCTATATTGCACAGTCTCAGACATTTCAGCGGCACCTTTCACTACACATTGTACTTGTATAACTGTTTGTGACAAATAAAGAATCTACAGCTCCCAGCTGTGAACGTGCAACATGACAAGCAATTAAACACGCCTCCTTGTTGTGATGGCTGGACATTGGTGGTCCACGCTTGTTTTTTCTCCCATTTATAAACACAAAGGCAGCCACAGGAACTGAACTTTTGTCCAGTGAACATATATTTAACTGACAGCTGCAAGAATGTGAGTTGAAAGTGGCCATAACTGGCCCCACCTTTAAGAGGCTGCTCCAGTGATTAAATCAGTATCTAACTGAACACCTGAGCAAGCTCCTAACAGTTCACACACAGTGGCTTTCTGCAAAGCATGTGAGACTAATTCAAACACTCATTAAGTAGCCGGCACGCAAGGGGCCGTTACAACGATTAAATCGGCCTTTATGAGTCATCATTGATTAGAGTCTTCATTACAATCTTCATTCACATTGATTAGTGCACTGTAAACAGAGTTGCCCATCCATGGTCCATCAGTAGCTGTGTACACATGCATGTGTGACGAGACGTTTCTCCATGGACAAATTCAACACAACATTCAACGGAGTGCAAGGTACAACAGAAACAATACAATAAACAAACAATGATTGTAACAGTAGTGCATGTTACAGTATAGTGGATGTGAACCTTCCAGAATGATTAGTTTTGCACCAAAAGTCTGATTGCTGCACAGAGGCAGTTGGCACCACTGAGCAAAGTGCAGGGGATGACAGAAACAATACTATAAATAGACAACACAGCAACATGACAGTGGTGTTAATGAGATGTAAAACTGAAACAATACAATAAATAGACAGCATAGCACTGTGACAATGGTGTTAATGGGATGTAAAACTGAAACAACACAGTAAGTAGACAATAAAGCAGTGTAACATAAAATGGGTAAGCGCATGTAAACCACACTGAGTGTAGATTATGGCTTATCAAATCAAGTGCCAGGAATAAGAGTGCTTGTAGTGACAGTAAACAGAAGAACAGTAAGGTGTAGGTGCTATTGAAAGTCCAGAGTGTAATATAAGAAGTATATACAGTATAAAGTGAGGTAGATGGTGAACATTTCAGCTCCCATTACAATTAAACACACTTCCCAGTTCAAGGTGCAACTAAACCTCCAGTGCAGCAAAGTACAGCGAAGTCAATAGTTGAGATGCAAACACAGACATTTAGACTGGGTTGATATGAGCTGGTTCACTGTAGTCCTACTAGATCAGTCCTGACCCCTCTGAACAGCCAGATCAGGGTGTATTCACAAAAAGCCTCTCAGAGTAGGAGTGCTGATCCTAGATCAGATTCTTCTCTTTTGTACTATGACTTTACTAACACACAAATCATTCTGGATCATCACTCCTACTCCATGAAGCTTCCTGAATCCAGGCACATTGCTGACAAGGTTCCTCTTGCATTAAGACAGTTATGATCACAGGAACTGATCCTAGACCAGCACTTATTGTGGGAAGCTCAGGCACATTGCTGTCAAAGCAAACATAGAGTGTGGAGCTGATGAGGGAGCTCAGGGTCCTCTTGTATTAAGACAGTTATGGTCACCAGCACTGATCCTAGACCAGCATTTCTTCTGGACAGCTTTGGAACTAAAACCTCTGTGTTATAACTGTGTTATAACTGCACCTCAAGAGTCACGGATGGGCAGCAGATGCTGTGATGGGGGAAAAAATCTACAGATTTCCCATCCATCAGCCAGGCAGCAAATTTCACCTGGCCAATTTGCATGAAGACGTATGACGTCATGCTCTTAGTAGCGCTGCACTCGCTGACACATCGTATTAAAATTATAATATAATAATAATAACAATAATAATAATAACAATAACAATATCAATAATGCTCCAATTTGCTTGCATGCAATTAATTTGCAGCCCGTAGAGTCTGCAGAAAGGCAACTCAGACCAGATGCATTGAGCTCCGAGTGGAGAAAAGGGCTGTTGTACCTGCAGACGGTGATTAAATTCCTCCTCTCCACGGCTCGGTTCCTCGCTGCAGCTTTCTTACGGGCTGCGTTTATCGATGCCATGCCTCTCTGCCTTGCCTCGTCCTCTCACCGTCTCTGTGAGCTCCTTTCTATCTGGTTCCTCCAGCAGCAGCAGCAGGTTCTACCTCATGGTCTCTCCTCCACACACACGCAGAGAGGCAGTGCTGAGGCAGGCAGTCACAAGACCATAAGAACAGCATCAAAACACCACAAGAGGGAGGTTTAATCCAGCTTTCAAGAGTCACATGCCGGGACTGGTACTACAGCGCGCGCGCACACACACACACACACACACACACACTCGCGCTCCAGCGAAGGGAGTTTCCCCCAATTGAGTAAATTTCTGCCTAGTCTCAAACACATCCTTGCTCCCTACATAGGGCACTACGGAGGTCATTAAATAATGTGACCAATAAGGAGTCATTTGGAATTCAGCCTCTCTCTCATAAATTGCAAATGTCCATTTTCTTCAGCAAAATGTACTATGTACACTGTATGTCCAAAAGAAGCCAGGCAGCTTATGTAATTGGTGGATTCAGTTACTTTATTGTGTACCTATTGCTGACTGAGGTGTTACTTATCTGACCGAATGCAATCAAATCCTCACAGCAGGGTCCAACATCTGGTGTAAAGCCCTCCGAGGAGTGTAGAGGCTGTTACTGCAGAGATATAGTTGAGCTGCATACTCTATTAAGACCACTGATTACACTTGTTGGATAACTGGATTTAATGTATTTCAGCTCTAATAAGCCGGATACTCCCAAAGCAGGCCCTACTCAGCAGTGACTGAACACATTTGGCCCATATTTGAGACAACAAATGAAGGTCTCAGATCAGAGCCTGTGTAGTGGAGAGCGCCAAAGCTGCTTTTATTTTTTTTAAGAAGAGTCAAGTAGGTGTTTCTTGTCATTTAAACTGCAGACACACAGCACACAGTGAAATGAAACAACATTCCTCTAGGACCATGTGGTGCAACAAAAACAGACCCACAAAAACAGAACACAACAGAACTATACCAGTGCGTGCAGGACAAGACTAAGGAGAGAGTGCAAAAAAAAAACAAAACACGTACAATAACTTACAGGACGAGACAGCCAGTGCAGCCAACAGGAGCAGTAACTGCACTAGTGTGAGTGGATACAGTACTATGACAGCCTGTATTCCAGCAGCAGAGCTGTTACGTGTGCAAAGAATGGAAAGATTGAGGTCGGCAGCAATAAATCATAATGCATAAATAGCAAGTAGCAGCAACAGGATCAGAAAAAATGAAGAGTTTATAAATAAATACATGGTATTTACTGTGGCAGTACATGTTCTTGTTTAAGACTTACACGTTTAGTGTGTGTATGCCGTGTGATTGTGAGAAAAGAATGCAGTGCGGCATCTGGTGTATAGTTAGTTATTCAGTTCTTAACAGAAAGAACCCTCAGGAATCAAACCCTGGACCTTCTTGCTGTGATTCCACAGCACTACACCACCAGCTACTCAACACGGTTAAGCAATGAAAACATTGGATTACAGGTCTTAATGTTTTAAACACTGTCTTGGAAAGCCCAATGTGATACAGCTACACAGTTTCCAACTCTAAACAGGTTTGGTTCAACACCTTGGCAGCCCAACAAAATGACAGCTTCATTTTTTGGGCCTGAATAGGTTTAAAGCCCAGGGAATTGCTAAAAGTGGCAAATAAAAAAAGAGATTTAAGGCTAGATTAACTGCAAATATTATGTATGCATTAACTGACACTCACCTTGCTGCTAACATTCATTTTAAACCTGCGCCAAGCACTGTAGGCCATCATATATATTGTTAAAAGCCAGTCATGGGCTAAATTGAAATGGGAATTGGGTTTCACCCTGGAAATCAGATTAAAGGTGTGTTTAATAAAATGTTTATATCTGTATACGTTAATTAAAAACTCAGAGTGGCTTGTGTGAAAAGTGCCAATCAGAATTGTTCATAATGGAAGTGATGGGACCTCCAATTTTGAAAAAAAAAAATGGCAGAGTTCATCTTTAAGAGTAATTTGGTGGAAGCATGCCCAGAAACATATAAAGCAAAGCAGGAAGGCCCAGCCTAGTAAAACCTCATTACCGCAAAATGTTTCAGCGGCTGTTGTTGGCAGTTTTCCCCTGTTTTTTTGTTTTTTTTGTCCTGAATTCAATACCAACCAATTTCCTACCCCCAGAAGGAAATAAAAAAAATGGTTCCATTTCTCCCCATAAATCTCTTGAGGTCACCTGTAGAGTGTTGGACTGATAACTTAGGTTGTTTAAAAAACTGGCAGTAGCTAATAAATGAAAATGGCTTTGTTCCAGCTGTGTTTAGCAAAATTATGCGGTTAATTCGACAGTCATTCACGTTTAAAAAAAAGTGAAGTTCTTGCAGAACCTTGCTGGTTTGCTTTGCCAGCATTAGACGTTGGTCCATGGGAGAAAATGCAAAACATACTGGTTTAAAGCCTGCACTTCATATGCTTTGAAAACAAGGGAAAGGCTTTTCGATAGGTTATCCCCCTCCAAATTCATAGATGGTGCTATTTGATGCAGAAACAAAGCCCCACTTAATGGTTTCTCTCAATAATGAGCGAACCTTAGAGGCACTTGAAGATTATCTTTAGAACAGTGTCCTCTGGTGGAGATGAGGAGTAGAGAAAGCAAGATGCACAGGTTTGAAAGATCAAGATTCTTTATTTGTCACACACAGTTATACAAGTACAACATGTAGTGAAATGTGCCCCTGAAATATCCGAATCAGAATCAGGAAACTTTATTGGTGTCGGAGGAAACTGCTTATGTAATGTCTGCGAAGACACAGAGACACGGAGACAATAACAATATTTTAAGTCTAAATAAATCAGATAAAAGAATGTACAAAAAAACCAATATGAATTACATGCTATACACGGAAATGCTGAGTATAAATCCTATAGATAAGTGACTTACAGTTAAGTGCAATCTAACGATGCAGATGGTAGTTAGGAGTCCGCTATTGCAGCTCAATAGTATATCAGTATTCTTGCCATAACTGTGATATTGCACATGTAAGACTATCACACATCAGATATTCAGCACCCATTTAGAAAAACGTCTCATGATACCGCACATAAGATATTGCACATAATGAAAATGTTTAGCGCCTGATTAGAGCATTGCACAATATTGCACACGGTAGATTGTTGCACAACATAACATAAAATAATGTACATAGTCATACACATGATGATAATGATAGTTATTTAAACCTGGGAAGAAATTACACATCCTTGAGACTACACAATATACTTAGACTAAAATAAAGAGAAAATGAAAGTCTAAAACTGGGTGATAAAATAAGTAGAAACAAATATTCAAATAAACATTACAAGGAGATTTGAAGTGTGCTGATGTGATGGAATAGAGTCTGTACTGTAAAGTGCAGTGTGCTTGTTGCTGTTGATGTGTATAGACTTAAATAACAGAAGCCAGTAAGTTAGTGAAGCGGAGAGTTCAGTTTGTTTTAATGAACAGTTAAAAGTTGTGTGTCGTGTTCTGGTTATGGCATTACTTAACTGTGTTTACTGTCTTAACTGTAAGTTACTTATCTATAGGATTTATACTCAGCATTTCTGTATATCGCATAGTGTAACTCAGTGTTTTTTTCTACAGATTCTTTTATTTGATTTATTTAGACTTTCAATATTGTTATTGTCTCTGTGTCTTCGCAATCATAAGCAATTTTCTCGAACATAAGTAATTTCCTCGTACATCAATAACGTTTCCTGATA
>JBBPCX010099178.1:0-23297 GCA_037974365.1 Hydrocynus forskahlii
CTGTGTGGAAAAGTACAGTAACAGACATACTTGTGAAAACTGATTTATACACTGAATAAACAGAATCTTTCCAACAGTTACAATACTGTTTAACACAAGTAGAATATTTTGGGAGAATTATAGCAATTAGCAATAGAACGTAGCAATGTAACCATCACAGTTAGAGGGGATTAGCAGAGCTCCAGAGCCAGTGACTGTAGGGTAGATGATGACTTTTTTAGGAATTATGGGTTTTAGTGCTGAATGGATAGAAGATTATGCAATTTAGACAACACCATTAAGAAATATGATAACGGAAGGGGGAACCAGGACATTAAATGCTCTTCTAACGTCGACACCAGATGCACATATAGCCTTTGAGTGATTAAAATGGGAAATGCAGACAGCACCAGTTTTGGCAATACCTAATTATTCTAAATCTTTTCATCTATATGTAGCCAACAGGTGCAGTGCCTATGCATCAGCAGTACTAATGTAAGACATTTATCGTGGTAGGAAAAAACCTATTGTGTACTATAGTACTAAATAAGATGGAGTGGCCCCAGGGTGGCCCCATGTTATCAAGGCTTAGCTGCTGTATACTATGCTTATGAGAAGGCTTCAGTTAACAATGGGTTATCCGGTAATTATTTACTCTCACCATAAAATCGTAGAGATGATCAAAACTGTAAGGTTTGTAATCATGGAAGCAAACAAACCTTACAGTTTTGATCTTCTCACCTCTTCAGCCCGTGCCAGACCGATTTATGACAGAATGCAGTGACCACCAAGGCACGGTGGGTCTTCCCGAGTCCTCGGCCAGCGCCTCCAGGATGCACGGGAACCGGCGTATCCAAGATGGCGGTGCCCATATCGCCGTGGAATTGACGGCAAGTTCCTCCAACACCTCCAGCGAGCCGTCCTTCCCATGGATGGCGTTTATATACCAGGGAGCTCGCCCCGTAAAGGAGTACGCGGCGGAGTTTCGCACCCAGGCGGCCCGGGGCTGGTGGAGTGAATCAGTTCTCTGCCGGGAGTACCACGCTGGGTTGATTCCTCATTTGAGGGACGAGTTGGCTCGCCGCACACTACCCAGGACACTGGAGGGGATGATCGCGCTTAGTCTACTACTGGAACACCTCCACTCGTATCCTTCAGAAACCATTCAGCCACTATCACTCTCCATCAGTCTTAATTCAGGTCAGTCCAGTCCTGTTCAGCAGTTGACAATCAAACAGTGATTGGGATGTATGCATCACCCTCAATTGCAAGGTATGGTTGAGGGAGTGAATGGCACTTTGAAAGCTAAGCTGAACAAGATCTGCGCTGAAACTGGATTGAATTGGGTGGATCCCTTGCCTTTGGCTCTAATGCACCAAACTAATAGGAGCATGCATTTAACACTGCATGGAATGCTTATGGGTTGACCCATGCTAATACCTTTCTTGAGAGAACCCTATCAGGGCTATCTGCATGAGCACTTTTGCAACAAGAACTAAGAATGTGCATCAAGCTACTCATGCCTATACATAAAGCTATTTACTTGCAGAAATAAAGACGGGCTCAGAAGAAGGAGGCAGAACTGGAAAATCCAATCCACATGGGTGATGAGGTGTATCTGAGAGTGTTCAGGAGGAAAAGGAACGAGCCAAGAAGAAATGGTCCACACAAGGTGACCTGTACAGGATGATGGTGAAGATGACAAACCTGACAACTATGGCTACGTATTGATACATAGAGAATTAGGAGCCAGATGATGTGGTAGTAACCTCTATCTGGTCTCCAACCGTGTTCTTCTACGTGATGTAAAACCACAAAGAACAGAAGACCACGCACATCTGTTGATACCATTTATGCATACTGTAAATATGAGTTGATGGTTACTAGTTATATGTTTAGTCTTGCATAATGGTAGCTGTACCATTTGATCCGATGCTTTGTGCTACTATTGAGTTTCAAGATTCTTTCAATAGGCAGACTGAGCCATAAGATCTATGCCAAAGTGATGTTAATGGATAGAGAAAGAGAGAGTTCTGTTTTCAGTATTCTGGCTGCTGTAATGGGGTTGGGAGGGACATTTATCTACCATACGTTGTCCTTGTTTGCTGTTGGTCTTAGATAGGATTTCGCAACCAAACCAACCAACAGGGTGTTTTTTTCAGCCCTCCCAGAAACAGAACTAATTGTCTTTTTGAACCACATATGTATAATCTACCTATACACTTATATGGGCTGATGTCTTTGGTGCTTTTCTTTACCCTCCTGGGTTGCCAAGTTTAGTTTTAATTTTTTTTTTACTTAATAAGTCAGAAAGGCAGGTGTATAATGGATTTTGAAGTCATATAGTGTATAATTCATGACATGACTGTGGATAAACCAAATATGATATGGTGTCCAGTCTCTTTGGTTTTGTCTTTTGGATGAAAGGTATTTCTTTAAATAGACCTGGGGAACAGAGTTGAACACCTGGGTTGCCTAGGAAGACATGACCATTACCCTATGGCACCAGGTCCTTTACCATGTCCTTGTGGAGAAAGCTTAAATTTTCTCCAAAACACAACCACTTTCTCTCCCTGCCCTCTGGCTGCTATTGGAAAGCCCATGTTTTAAAGGGTTCTAGGTCCTCCTTTAATGCCGTTCACCAGGCTCTTGTAATGGGAGGAGCCCCATGCTCAGTCCAATGAGCCTGTGAGGTCGCTTTGCCTCCCTGCCCCACAGTCCCACCCTGTTATAATCTGGCTGCCAGGGTCAAAGATGAGGCGAGGCCTGATGGCTGGGCTAAAGCCAGAGAGGTGAGATAAAACAGGTGGAGCACCAGAAAACATTTTCACCTCTGTAGGTGTCCTCTTCCCAGCACTCTCCAGGGTGCTGCAGCTGCACTACTCAGCTGCTCTACTGGTCCCACTGTTAGTTGCAAAGAGAAAACATACAGGTCGGGAGTGGCACTGGGTGGCACTCCCAGTTGATCTATTAGCCACTTAGGAGACCAAGAGGACTGTGAAACCTAAAACTGTCTACAGAGCACCTTCACCCCAGAGGTACTGATGTTCTGCCACTGCCCATCATCACCCAAGGCATTTTGTGACAGCCAATCAGCATGAACATTCTCTTTTCCCTGCTTATATTCGATATCAGTCACAGGTTGTTAGCACAGCCAGCCATCAATGATCAGTAGCATTTACAGTTTTTTTCCAATCACTTTTTCACTAGTTACAGAACCTTGATGTCTTTATTCAAAACTCTAGTCACAAAACACAAAATGGTAACCACTTATAACACATACTCTCCAACATCCAAAACATTTCTTTTTGCATTCATATTTATAAAGAAACATTACACTCACGGAATTATGGGTAAATTTCTTTAGACTGGCCACACACAAGATATTAATAGTTTAACTGTTTAGTCGGGCATTAACGACTTCAGATTTTTTCAGGTCAACTTATCCGTCAACAAAGTCGAAGTCGAGTCGACTAGTCATTTGATGACGTCACACAGACGCAGCAGAGGAACACGGGTGTCCAACAATGAGCAACTTTCAGTAAAGTTCTCTGAAACATCAACAGTCAACATGACAATTAAACAAAACAAAACAAAGGTTGATGCCTTGAATTTTCTGGTAAATTTAAGTGTCCAACAGAAAGTGGGAACAGTTTAAGCCGCAGTGCCACTCAGCGTCTGTCACATGCATGAGTCAGGTGACACGTAAGGGTCACTGGAAATTAGCGCGTCACAGAGTATATAAACAGGAAACGGGATTTCCTCCGTGCTCATTCATTGAGTTTCACCCTCACCCTGCCATTCCAACTCCTCGACTCACGTGAGTACTCTCTCTTTCTTGTGCATGAGTGGGAGAGCATTCTAGCTGAGAGCATTCATAGAACAAGGTGCGTGACGAAACCAGCCCTCTCACTTCTGTCCGCATCTGGGCTCTTCCATCATGCTACACAGGCAAGCTACAACAAGCCAGGTACGTTCAAGTTCACTCTTACATCGTGACAGAATGAATGACCCTGTTGTTGTGAGCCCAGCGCACTGGGGTAGGCTGCTGGCTGTTGTTTAGATGCAGGGTAAGGAGATCCAGAATCTGAAGCAGGAGGTGCCTGAATTAAAACATCGTCACCCTCCTGCAGCAGCCTCGCTCTGAACCTTCAGTCGAGACACCTCCGTGTCAGCCAGCCGCTCCGTCTCCTCCTTCATCATCTGCTTCTACCTCACAAATCCTACCTAAACTATCTTTGCCAGAAAAATGGAATGGTGTAGATGGGAAGTGCGAGGTGTTCCTAACAAATCTCTCTCTCATTTTCGAGTTCAAGCCTGATCGCTACCCCAGCAACATATTGAGGATCGCATTTCTCATCTCCCTCCTCACTGGCCAGGCAGCAGAGTGGGCAGTGGCAATCTTGAGGACCAACTCGGCTGATTGCTATGTCTACCACAACTTCACCCAACTCCTAAAGGCCGCCTTCCAACATCCCGACAGCGAGGTGGAGGTTTCTGCGAAGCTATACCATCTGCGGCAGGGAGACCGTCCAGTTAGTAAATATACAGCGGCGTTTCATACTCTCGCCGTGCAGACGGTTTGGGGCAACGAGGGGCTGGCTGTCCGTATTAAAGATCAACTGGTTGGACGAGAGCTTCCAGACACCCTAGAAGGACTGATCCAACTATGCATGCGAATAGACCAACGCATGAGCTCCTGTCCTCAGTCAGCTCCTCGTGTCCTGCCGCCCACACCAACCACCGCGCCCTACAAGCTCATGGCTACAACCCCAGACCCTCCACCTCCGTCGGATGCCTACTCCAGAGCCGGGGAACCCATGCAGTTAGGGCGCGCTTCCCTGAGCCCGACTTAGCGAGCCCGTCGCTATCGCAGGGGGCTTTGTGTTTACTGTGCCTCCCCAGACCATCATCGTGCCATCTGCCCGTTCCGTCCGGAAAACGGTCAACCCTGGTGAAGAAAGGGATGTCTTCACCCGGGTCATCTCTAACCACCTCCACTGATCCAACCGTTTCCCGATTCATGGTTCAGGCCCACATCCAACACAGCCACAAACAGGTCAGTGTCGCTGCTTTTGTGGATTCAGGGGCAGCTGGCAATTTTATTGACCTATCTTGTGCTGTTCAGTTGGGTGTGGGGATCGAAGCGTTATCCCAGCCGTTAAATATCACCACTGTTGACGGTTGCCCCCTTCAGGACAGCCCCATAACAGATCGTCATGGGGCAGATCGCTGAGGCTACCTCATTTGGGTGGAACTTTCTCATAATCTCCTCACGTCCTCTGCCACTGGGATGAGCCCATTTGAGGTATGCAGTATACAGTCATCTCACAGCTTAGAGTGGCCTACAGTACTGTGTTGTTTATTACAGTGCATGCTGAAGTCTTACTGGTTCTCATTGCGGAAGGTTCTGATGATTGAGGCCACAGTTGATTTTCTGAGATTTGGTTGAAGCATTCAAGCTGCCTCAGACATTGTCATACCATGATTTATGACCAGGTCTCATGGGACACGCAATGCTGTTGCTGCCCCTGTCTTGGTCTGTTACCTTGTCCTTGACTACGGTCACCCACACCTCTCAAACCGGGCCTACGACCACCTCTCAGATGAGGCCCAAGTCCTCCTTTAACATGAGGCCCATGACCACCTCTCAGATGTGGTTCTTGTCCCCTGAATTTAACAGGTAGTTATCATTTAGTGAATATCTACATATCATTTAGTGAATATCTACATTTTCATGTTTAAGATCACAGTAATGCAGTTTACACAATTTACAGCAACATTCAATACATTTACGACAGATTCTATTTGTGCCACAGAGTGGGTGACAAAGTGTTACACACCATTACACACCATCACACACTAACACACACCAATACACACTATCACACACCATCACACACATCACACATCAACAAGAGACTTAAACACATGTACGCACCCATATGCACTGCAAAGATATTAAGATTTCATTCTGTCAAACCCTGCTGCATTATAAACCACTGATAACATTGACTACAGCACGCATGTGCACACGCACACTCTAACTGATCAGATGTACTTTAAGAATTGATAAGACATACTTTTATTATTTATTTGTTTATTGTAAACAAAAATCATTCTCAGTCCTGAACATCTGCAGGTCATGTCTGTAAGTGATCACTTGGGAAATAAGTGCAATTATTAACGCATTAAAATTATTACACATCATAACTAATCGATCCCCTGTTTCCCTGGAGCAGTGCTGGTGTGCTTATTAAAACACATTCTGTACCACAGACCCTTAGCTGTGGTCATTATTACACATATAACACTCAGTGTGAACCTAGAGAAACAACACGGCGCCCCTTCCCCACCCTTGACTGGGTGAAACCACACAATAATAATAACAACAACACTAACAATAATAATAATAATTGTTGTAGTAGTAGTAATAATAACAAACAGCAGCAATAATAACTTATGACGATGATAATGATGAAGATGGTGGTGGTGATGATGATGCTGTGCTGCTGATGATGATGATGATGACGATGACAATGATTATTATTTTTTTAATTATTATTATTTGTTTTTTGTCATGAAAGGCTGGCTCAGTGAAACATTTCTGTAGTGTCTCCTGGTTTATTTATAGCAATCACGAATAATACCATAATTCATATTTTTATTTATTTATTATTATTATTATTATTATTATTATTATTTATGTGATGAAAAGCACATGAAAACTGCGTAAACCTAAGTGCAAATGTAAGAACATGGTACAAAGAGATGAGATAAGAGAATACATTTATAAATAAAAAAGTGTCCTAAAAGTGCTTCTATCTTTTAAAGGGTACAGAATGAGGACGTTAGAGTGGGGGGTAAAGTAGGTGTGTGTGTGTGTGTGTGTGTGTGTGTGTGTGTGTATGGTGTGGGGGGGCTCCAGAGGGGGTTTGGGTGAAGGTGGCTTATAATAGCTTTGTGCTTCATTAATGGCTTGTACGTTTTTTTAGATGCTTGTAAGTGTATGTGTGTGTTAAATGCTTGTAAGTGTATGTCTTTCTTGGGTTTGTCCAGTTTCTTACAGCATGTTAACCCAGAGCCGACCTTCAATAAAAGGAGCAACAATACACACGCGCACACACACACACACATACAGAATTTTACTGCCCCTGTTTCTGTGCTCTAACATTGCTAACACTATCGATCTCTCTCTCACTCACTTTCTGTAACTGCTTAATCCTCACTAGGGTCACAAGTACACAGAGCCTATCCCAGGACCTTATCCTGGGCAGGGCACACACCATTCACTCACACCTGTCAATTTAGAAACCCTAATTCACTTAACATGCATGTCTCTGGACTGGCAGAGAAACCAGAAAGCCCAGAAGAAACTCATATATATATATATATGTATAATATATGTATATATGTCATGTCCCGGCACAACAAAGGTGTTTATTTTGTGGTCTTTTTCTTGGTTTCTGTGAGGTTTTGTGTGTTCGTGTCTTTCTTGTTTTTGTTTGAAATTATAATTTGCAGACTGTGTCCTGAGAGTGGAAAGGTTTGGTTGGCTCCGCCCCTTTGGACTGTGATTGGCCAGTCCTGGGTAACGAGCTGGGAAGGTGGAGCCTGGGACCTTTAAAAATGGCGGCGACCAGTGTTTGGGGAGCTCACTTGGGGGCATGAAAAAGCGCAGTTTTTAGATAAAAGAAACTGTATTGAGGGACTTTTCGGGTAGCTTGTGCCCTCCTGGACTTACTTTGGGCCAGGTGGCTCGCCTGAGGGCAGTCAGGCCAAAGTTGCTGCATCCCACAACAGAAGAAGTGATATGGGCGGATGTGCCCCAAGGCCAGCGCAAAGAAGGAGAACAAGTGCTGGTGGAGGACTATAGAGGGGGACAGCAGGAGTGGTATGTGGATCAGGCTGTGGCGTGCATCCGGGGGGGAAAGGTGCCTCACCGGGTGTGCAACCTCCACACGTACCCTATGGAGCTTTCCTCTCATTGACCCCTGGCCAGGGTAGAAAGAATTGAACCTGGCAGTGTGCCTCCCCACAAGGAGCTGGTGCTCTGCCCCCCTTGGGTGTGGAGTTAGAAGTGTGGCCTGTGGTTGGGGCCCTCCCGGAATAGCTGAGCAGGCTGGCCGAGCAGGGGGAGGGTTGACGGCTAATGAAAACCAGCAGGTGCAAGATTTACTGGACCGTTGGCGGGGGGTGTTTACCCAGGACAAAGAGGATTATGGGTGGACCGATGCGGTCTATCATTATATCCCCACTGGGGTGGCTGCGCCCATTCAAGAACGATACAGGCCAGTGCCTCCCAGCCTGTATCCTGAACTGCACGAGCTCCTCAAAGCTATGCTGGAAGGAGGGGTGGTGAAGGAAAGTTCTAGCCCCTGGGCTGCCCCCGTAGTGCTCGTTAAAAAGAAGGACGGGTCTTGGAGATTCTGCATCGACTACCATAAGTTGAATGCAATGACTCATAAAGATGCATACCCGCTGCCCAGGATTGAGGAGTCGCTGACTGGGCTGAAGAAGGCATCCTGGTATTCCACCTTGGACTTGGCCAGTGGTTACTGGCAGGTGGAAGTGCACCCTGAAGACAAGGAAAAGACCACCTTTGCGACACCCATGGGCCTCTACCAGTTTGAATGTATGCTGTTTGGCTTGTGTAACGCCCCCACAACCTTTCAAAGATTGATGCAACGCTGTTAGCCTGAGCAAGTTCATGATTATTTACTGATTTATTTAGATTATATATTCTCCTGATTTCAGGTCTGACTTGCGGCATCTGGGGGGCATGTTCCAGTGGTTAGAGGCCCATGGGCTAAAGCTGCAGCCTGAGAAGTGTTGGCTGTTCCAGCAGGCGGTCAGCCATGAAGGGGTGACCACCGACCCCGAGAGGATGGAAGCTGTACAGGACTGGCCCCAGCCAATGACCGTGAGGGTGATGTGCTCTTTCCTGGGCTTTGTAGGTTACTATCACTGGTTTGTGCTTGGGTTTGGGCCAAGGGTTTTTGAAAGGGGTTGGGGCTGCATCCCAACAGAAGATGATCTGGACGGAAGAGTGCCAGCAGGCCTTTGAGGCCCTGAAGACGGCCCTGGTTGAGGCCCCGGTGCTGGCCTATGCTGACTATGCTCTGCCGTTCTGCCTTTACACAGATGCAAGCTTCCAGGGATTGGGGGCAGTGCTGACCCAGGTGCAGGCAGGGCAGGAGCGGGTTATTGCTTATGCTAGTCAGAGTTTGCATGACTCCGAGAAGAATGACCAGAATTATAGTGCCTTTAAGCTAGAGTTATTAGCATTGAAGTGGGTGGTAGTAGAAAAGTTTAAAGACTACCTGTGGGGCGCTAAATTCGACATTTATACTGATCATCACCCGTTCCTACATCTTAAGACGGCCAAGCTGGGAGCAGTAGAGCAGCGCTGGGCCAGACAGCTTGCCTCATTTGACTTGGAGTTGCATCACAAGCCAGGCAGGGAGCACCAGAATGCTGACGCCCTGTCCCGACGATCCAAGGTAACGCCCACCCCGGAGGGGAGAAAAAAGATACTGGGGGCTGACCGAGGGTGGGACGACCTGAAGGTTGTCTGGGGAGTGATGCAGCATCGCTCCTGGAGGAGTGGAGAAGAGCAATGGAGGGTGGTGGTACCCCTGGACGAAAGGCATCAGGTATGGAGAGAGTATAATAAGGCTTTAGGGCACCCACAGGGCCGACAGATGGCGTGGGCCCTACAGGAGAGAGTCTATTGGCCTGGCCTGTGGAAGGACATTGAGCGATGGCAGGGGGAGTGTGAAGAGTGCTTGGTGGGCTCCCGAGGAAAAGGTGAGTCCCCTCCCTTGTGGCCGATCGTCACCACTTACCTCTGGGAGGTAGCGGCCATGGACCTTCTGTCCTTGGTGCGACCGGGGGACCCGTACCCATATATACTGACTGTGATTGACATATTTTCCAGTTTTGCATTTGCAGTGCCTACAAGAGATCAGACGGCAGAGATGGCGGCCCGAGTCATCTGGTAAGAGGTGATCCATCAGTACGGGTGCCCCGCACGGCTGCTGGCCGGCCAAGGACCTGCGTTTGAGTCCCAGGTGATCCGTGATCGGTGTACAATGTATGGCTGTGTAAAAGTGCGTACGACCCCTTATCATCCGCAGGGAAATGGAGCCTGTGAGAGGTGGAATCAGACCATACTGAAGCTGCTGAATACGCTGCCCATTAGGGAACAGGGGCGATGGAGGATGCACCTGCCTGAGCTGGTGCAGGTGTACAATTGCATCCCCCATAGCAGCACCAGTCTATCCCCTTTTTGGGTCCTCTTTGGATGCCAGCCGCACCTCGCCATGGATCAACAGTGGGGAATGAGTGAGTTGACCCCTCAACGGACTGAGGCGGACAGCACAGGGGGCAGCCGGGGGCAGCACTGGAGAGCCCGAGAGGTGGTCGATGAGGGGAAGCAGCATCGCCGGCGAGGGGAGGGTCTCTGCCAACCTCACACGGGGAGTGTTCCCCGAGGGGAGCCCTGGGAGAGGGGAGGATGTAGTGGGGGAGGCCCCACCAGTGTTCGTGGCACGCCGATCCTCACGGGCCAACTTGGGTGTGAAGCCGGCCCAGTCTAGGGACTTGTGCTCGGGATGAGCATCCATTTAGTGGGGTGGGAGGTGTCGTGTCCCGGCATGACGAGGGTGTTTATTTTGTGTTGTTTTACTTGCTTTCTGTGAGGTTTTGTGTGTTCGTGTTTTTCTTGTTTTTGTTTGAAATTATAATTTGCAGACCGTGCCCTGAGAGAGGAAAGGTTCGGGTGGCTCTGCCCCCTTGGACTGTGATTGGCCAGCCCTGGGTAGTGAGCTGGGAAGTGTGTAGGACATTGCAGCGTGGCGAGAGCATGTGGTGTGAAGAGTCGAGTTTCCCTCGACAGGGAAAAATAAAGCAAAGACACAATTAGGGTACAGTGGACTGGGCATGGTCTGGGGTTTTGGTTTATTTTCTTTTGTTTATTTTGAGTTAGAGGGCCTCATGGTGGGAGCATGGAGGCCCAGGACTTACAAGTTTGATTTATTCTTTTTTTTGTGTGTTTGTGTTGTCCATTGTATGTCCTTTGTGTGTGAGTATATTTCTGGGGTTTGCAGTGTGGGTGGTGGTGTGATGTGTATGCTCTTGGTGTGTCCATTCTGTGTGTGTGTGTGAGTGTGAGGAAAAGTGTGGGTCCATTCAGAGTGCAGTGCTGGGAGCATGGTGTTGGTGGAAAGACCTATTTTTGAGTGTGAGTGTGTGTGAACGCTGTATCTTTCCCTTAGACTTGCTGTGAGCTGGGTGGTGTACAGGGGAGGGGGAACTGCATGAGGGGCTTTTGTTATACTGTCTATCTTTCCTGCAGAAATGAAATAAATGGTTTGCTCAGGGGGTCTGTTACCTAGGCCACCACATATATTCAGCCTCTCGCTGATTTTTTTCTGAGAATCGAACTAATAACTGTTCGCGGAAACCCCCACACATGCATGGAAACTGCAGATATCCTCTGCATTTTATTTAGCTTTTGTGACATCTGGGCCTCGACCCCTCATCCTCATGCTGGTTGTTTATGTTTGGACGCCGCAGTTAGCAAGGCAATCAGACACCTGAACGAAACGAGCCTCCACTGCTAAGCCCAGCACAAGGATGAGGGAGCCTGGACGTTACAGTCACCTGTACTCAGAGGTGGGTGGTTTGAAAGTAGCCAATCTGAGAACGTTATTTATTTCTCCTTGCTCTTGTGTTTTTCATTTTCGTTGTTCTTAAAGCCCTGTATTTTTATTACTGTAAATTAAATAAATTTAATACTGTATTTACCCTGCTTATACCAAAGAAAACGACAGCACATACCAAAGAAAATGCACATGCATGAATTACAGTACAGTCTATACAGGGGTAATATCGGTATTTTTTTTGCATTCTAGCGCTGCGGGAGTTCAGTGTACACGGTACAGTGCGAATACTGGTTTACCTTTGCAATGTATTAATCTGAGTTTAAAATGAAATTAACATGTTTTGGGAGCATATTTTGGGGCGTGTTTAGGGTTTACACAATAAAAATAGGCATTTTAGGCATTTTTTTTAACCACATCACAACATTGCAGTTTTTCACTACACGTGGGGGCTCTTGGAACATTTACTGTATTGGGGTGTCAAGCGATTTAATCTAATTAATTACAAGCACTCTAATTAATTAATCTAAATTAATCGGACTTTTTTGTACTGTTCAAGTGCAATAATGGTCACAACTGTTATGTATCGGCCAGCAGCCGGAAGAGGCCGTTATTGTTTAGGTTTGTTTCTGGGACTTTTATTTTGAATCTGGGTATCTGTAGTCTGTCTGTTGTATCTTTAGTCACTGTCAGCTGTCTTGTGTTTAGTTAAAGCGATTGTGTTTTATGATTGGTAATGTCTGTGTTTTGTATTTAAGTTGCCAGAGTTCATGTATTCAGTTGCTGGTCAACCCTCACATTTACCCCCACGCTACCCGCTCCTTATGTGTCTTCTGTTTAGTGTGCTTTTGGTTAGGCCCTTGTGCCTTTTGTTTCGGTTATGTATAGAGTCTGTGTCTTTTTGTATTAAAAAACATCTAATGGAACCTGCATTTGTGCCTCGCCTCAGTCCCCGAGCACGCCACACATAACAACAACAATCAAAAATATGACCTTATATGCTGAGGGAAAAAAAATAAAAAATGCATCAGCAAGAACAAAGATAGAACTAAGTCCATCTATAAGGTGCACTTTAAGACAATATACATACACACACGGGCGTCACAAGCATTGTAATATGGGGGGGATCTTAAGCCTGGTAGCGAGGCTGTGCTGGCTTGGACCGCCGGGGTCACTTTTAGACTTGATGTACTCAGAGGACACAAAAATTCCATATTGCATGAATACATATATAAGACATGGGGAAGAAGGATGCAAAAGCAGGAGTACCAAGCAAACTGGTTTTTATGAAAATTCAAGACAGTCAAACTGTGAGAAACTAAGGCAGAAATAGTCTTTCACTGAGGTGCTCTGAGCCACTCTCCTTCTGAAGCTGCAAGCTTACCGAGAGTACTCCATGCTTACAGGAGCTTCTAATCCGCAGTGACGCTGAGAAGCCGGAGGCACCATCCAGAGAGATGAAGCTGCAGAGCCTTTTCCTTCAAAACACTGGGAGTAACTTGGAGAGTTAGCATAAGAGCACAAGTATCCAACACGAAGATAAGAGATGAGGAGGGAGTCATGAGGGTTTGCCATGATGGAGACAGCACGCTAGACTGCCGGACCTACAGGGTTTTAAAAGAAACATACCACACAGAGCAAGACCCAAGAACCAATGACAAGGGTAAACCAATTCACATAACTGAACACAGGTTAACAAACAAGGGGGAACACCTGACACACAAAACTAATGAACAGGGCACGAGGACAAAACCAACCAGGTGTTCAACCAACGGGCAGCGCTGACGTAGAAGGCGCCTAACACCCACCCAAACCTAAACAAACAGACCTCTTCCCAGCCACCTGGATTCCCCTACTGCTGGGTGCGTGGCGGAAGCCTCGGCTCCGGCGGTCCGGGAACCCAGACCACTGGGGAGCATGGCGGAAGCGACGTCACAGTGATGTGGTAAAACATACCTAAAATCGCTATTTTTATAGTGTAAACACTAAATAGCCCCCAAATATGCTCCAAAAACAATTTCATTTCATTTTACCTCTACAAAATATAAAGATAAACCCATATCCATATTGTACAGTTTACACTGAACTGCTGTCTCCCACAGCACTAGAATGTAAAATACCAATGTTACCCCTATATAGACTGTACTGTAACTCATGCAAGCACATTTGTTTGGTATGTACTGTCATTTTCTTTGGTATAAGCAGGGTAAATACATTAATACATTAATTTAATTTACAGTAATGAAAATACAGGGCTTTAAGAAGAACAAAACAAAAAGCACGAGAACACTCAAGATAGCTCCACACGGAAAACTGTTCTGATCCGTGAATCGCGTCACAGTGCAGCAGCCAATCAGCAGCAAGGAGAAATGAATTACATTCTTGGATTGTCTACTTTCAAACCTCCTGCCTCTGAGTACAGCAGTATTTCATCCCAAGATATGCTTTCTTTGTTTTCTCAACAGTACCAAAAACGTATACTTTTATATTTTATCTGAAAATGTAGCTGAATTTATGTTAATATTTATGTTATATAATTACTACATTATTTTTTCCCTAATAATTTAGCCCAAAAATGAAAATGAAAATGAAAAATTATATATTGCCCCAAACAAAGCAAAAAAAAAAAAGTGTAGGATATCTGCGGTTTCTGAGAATTTGCGGGAGTTTCTGTGAACAAGTGTTAGTTTGGTTCTAAGGAAAAATCAGAGAATGACTGAATCAGCAAATGCTGGTTACTGTTTATGTGTGTGTGTGTTTGTGTGTGTGTGTGGATAGACATAGATGTAGATGTGTCTGTAATGTTCTTCCAGTCTTTTAACTGTTTATTAATCTTCTCCATGTGCCTTTTTTGTGTCTGTTCCATGTGAGTATGTTTTGGTCTGGCCCTGTCCCCTTGTTATCCCGCTCTTGTTCCTTGCCCAGGTGTTTCTCATTTGTTTAGTTGGTATAATTAGCCTCTGTCTTCAGTCTAGTTTAGTTTATTCTTAATATCTTTTTACTCTGTTCTTTTTGCTCTGTGGGTTTGGGTTTTGCTTGGCTATTCTCACTCTGTTATATTTTGTTCTTCTCATGCCGTTTTTTGTGATTTGCCTTACTACAATGCCCTCCACAATTATTGCCATCCCTTATAAAGATTAGAAACCAGGGTTAGAAAAATGCACCTTTTGGCAAAATAGCTTCATCTCACGCTGAATAAAGCAAATCCAGCCTTTAATTGAAATAAATTTATTCAAAGAAAAACAAATTCCTCATCAAGAAATAATTATTTTCAACAAAAACACGTGGAACAATCTTGCATTTAATACTTTGTACAACCTCAATTTGCCAAAAAAACAGCACTGAAAAAAAATAGTCTTCTCCTGCAACATTTATACGGTTGGAAATACAGAGCAGGGCATCTGAGACCATTCCTCTTTACAGAATCTCTCCAGATCATCCAGAGTCCTAGGTCCTCTCTTGTGCACTCTCCTCTTCAGCTCACCCCTCAGATTTTCAAAGGGGTTCAGGTCAGGGGACTGAGATGGCCATGACAGAAGCTTGATTCTGCAGTCAGCTAACCACTTTTGTGTTGATTTGGACGTGTGCTTTGGGTCATTGTTCTGCTGGAAGATACAATGATGCCCAGTTTTAGTTTCCTGGCAGAGGCAGTCAGATTATTACTCAAAATGTCCTAGTATTTCAATGATGCCATGTACCATAACAAGGTTCCCAGGGCCTTTAGAGGAAAAACAGCCCCACAACATCACAGAACTTCCACCATATTTTACAGTTGGAATGAGATTCTTTTCATTATAGCCATCTTTCTTTTTATGCCAAACCCATCTTGATTGTTCATTGACAAAAAGCTCAGTTTTTGTTTCGTTAGACCATAGAACATGGTTCCCGTCAAAGTTGCATTACCGTTTTGCAAATTGCAGGCACTTACGTTTGTGGTTAACTAACAGAAAATGCTTTTTTCTGACATACCTTCAAAACAATGTGTTGGCATGGAGGTGGCGTCAGATGGTGGTTTTGGAGACTTGGTCACCCCAAGATGTTACTTTGTCCTATAATTCAACAATAGTGATACTTGGGGATTATTTGCCTCTCTTACCTCCCTCCTCACTGTACGTGGGGGCAAAATAAACTTGAGTCCTCTTCTAGGCCAGTTTGTAACAGTTCCAGTTAATGTCCACTTTTTAATTATTGTTCTAACTGTAGAAATGCAAGTTTTATAACCACTCCCACACTTATGAAGGCTTTCTGTGTTACCTCATATTTGTTCTCCAGTTAGTCAGGAAGTCATTAATTACAGCTGGAAATGTCTTACACATTCCAATCAACATGCTTCCGTTAAATTGTGGTCACTATAATTTCCAGGGATGCCAATACATGTGCCACGTGTGTTTTTGTTGAAAATAATTATTTCTTGATGATGGATTTGTTTTTTTCTGAATAAATTAATTTCAACTACTGGTTGGATTTTTCTAATTTTTTCAGCATGAGATGAATCTACTTCGCCAGGTGCATTTTTACAAATTTTTACAAGGGTTGCCAATAATGGTGAAGGGCACTGTATGTGGTTTTTGCCCTTCTTGTGGTCATGTTTATGTTCCACCCATTTCTTTTTGCTGTTTTTAATTTTCTTTTGTTAGTTCCCAAGTTTGTTCAGTGTCCTGTTTTCTGTTTTCAGGAGCATCTGTGGCCTGAGATTCAATTTGTTTAATTGTCCCATACACAATTATACAATTACAACATGCAGCAAAATGTCACCCTGAATCGCTCATATAACTTGACAATAGAAAACAGAATAAAGAATATAATAACAGAATAAACTGACAAATGTACACAAATTTAAATAGTATCAATACAACAGTATATCTTAAGCCTATATCTGAATAATTTCAGCAGAGAATAAACTGAGTCAAGTTTATTTATGTTGCCCATTATAAAACACAAAGATTCCATGTGTTTTACAGGAATATAATAAAATGTGAATAAATCAGGAAACATAAAAAAGTACAAAACAAAATAAGAGAATGCCTAGAAAATCAGTAAAAAGATTATGGGTGTGATGTACAGATGTTTAAAAGAAGGTAATGGGCAGCTGGCTGGACAGCATAGTGGATAAACACCATTTTACCATGTTTAGTTTCAGATCTTTTCACCACTAGCTGAGCAGCTCCTACAGATCTAAGAGACCTGACAGGATTACACACAGCAAACAAATCAGAGATGTATTTAGGGCCCAAACCATTGAGTGACTTATGCACAATGAATAATGTTTTTAAATCCTGAGCTGGGAGGCGATGCAAAAACCTGAGAATTGGAGTAATGTGCTTTCTTTTCCTGGTTTTGGTTAGAACTCAGTGGCATTTTGAAAGAGCTGGATCTGCCTAATGTACATTTTAGTGAAGAGATTTTAATGTTTCATAAGTTAAAAAATCTGAATAGGCCGGTCAGTCTCATTCCTGATGTGCATGAGCGACATAAACACGGTGCAATAGGGTCAATCACTCATGCGTTATAAAATTATAAATAAGTTATAAAGCCATTGTTACTGATGTGCTCCAGTGGTTCCAGTCGTTCAGGAGAATCATCAGGAGAGTGGTTACCTAACATCTGAGAGTCAGCGTGGGTGAGCTTTTCCAGCTTTTGTGGTATTTTTATGTTTTTGCCCATATCAGACAGGCCCCATCCCCATAGTGCTGGAAGTATTCTAGAACACTAAAGCCGCACTCCTACCAAATTGCAATTGTCCAGTGGTCCACTCCAAGCTACTTTTGTGTAATATTAAACATATTCTAGGGGGCTGGGGTCGTATTTCCCATGTTTAGTATTTCAAGTTCTAAAAGCTTAGCCCCACACCCCTCCACTGCTAAAACAGGCCTAGTTTTCACACTCTAAAAGTTTGGGGGGTGGTGTGTGTTTGGGGGGATACAGTTCATCTGTACTGGTGATTTGATTTAGTGACTTTTTAGACAAATTTTGGTTTCAGTCCAAAGAAAGGAGACCCATGAACAAATCCACAAATTAACCCCATTCCCAAGGCTCATGTTGCCCCCCGTATTGACGAATTGTAGCTAATAGTTTACCTTTCTCAAGTACTTTTAGCTCTAAAGCCCCGCCTTCATTGTGATATAATTGGCCAGTAGTTCACACTCATGGCCAATCTGCTATTGTAGAACCACAAATATGTTCTAAAGTGTTCTAGAACCCCTCTGCTCCTTCTGCTCTACTATTGGCCAGTAGTTCTCACTCACAGCCAATTGGCAGGTTCTAGTGTCATAAAGGTGTTCTGAAGTGTTCTAGAATGCTCTACATTTGGTCAATTCTTCACGCTCGCAACCAGTTGGCTGTTCTAGAATAATAAAAGCACTCTAAAATATTTTAGAACCCCTCCAGCCCTTCTCCTCTAATACTGGCTTGCTGGCAGGTTCTAGAATCATAAAGGTGAACTAAAGTGTTCTAGAACCCCTTCAACCCCTCTGCACTATGAATGGCCAGTACAGATTTGCGCTTCTCCATGCACTTCAGATGGACCAACCACAGCACAGGAAAGCGTTCTAGAATGCGAAGTTCTAGAATGGCTGATCTAATGCAAGTTCTAGACAATTCCAGAACACTGCTACATCTACCATAGCCAATCACTTCAAAGAGCACAGGAGCCCAGTAGCTAGCCCCAGCCTTTTAAGTTGAAGGAGGCGTGGTTCCCACTTTGCCGGTCATTGCACAGGAGGCGGGGCCAACATTAGCCAATCATTGCCCAGTAATTGACACACTAAAGCCATAAACAAATCACATCACAGTGGGCATGTTGAAAGCTGCTAGTGTTAGGAGGCGTGGCTTCATTTAGCCAATATTGGTCATCCAATCAGTGGTCTAGGGTCACTCATTGGGCAGGAGATGGGTCACTACTGGCCAATCGCGGGGTGGGAGGGCGTGGCTTGGCTGAATACGAGTGGGATTAAGAACGTGCCTGGATGTCAAAAGCGCGCTCTGTCACTCGTGTGTGTGCGTGTTTGTGTGTGTGTGCGCGCGCGCCTTAGGTTTATTTATTCACCCGCAGTTGCGCGCGGGAGCACACCGGGAGCGCGCGTGATGCTCAGGCTGAAATAACGCACGCGGACAGCTCACTTCAGGAGCGCTGAAAGAGAACAAAAGAGAGAGAGAGAGAGAGAGAGAGACAGAGAGAGAGAGAGACAGAGAGAGAGAGAGAAACGGAGTGATCAGCATCCCACAGGCAGATGATCCAGAGGAACTGACCGAACCCTCCACTGGTGAGCAGATGCTTTTTTATTTCTGGGGTCTTTCTACACCCATCCATCCATCTATCCATCCAGGGAGATGAAAGGGTGAACATCTCCGAGTTTAGCCCAGTTTGATGCCCACCTTCACCTAAATTGCCGTTTTATTCGCCAGCTCCATAGTCGGATTTTCCCTTTCCACCTTAAATGGTGCGCCTGAATGTAAATGCTGCACCATTTAAGGTGGAACGAAAAAATCCGAACGCGGAGCTGGAGAATTAGGAAACCAACTCACCTGTGGATGGATTTTCATCTTAAAACCTTCTTTCCTAGCTTTCTAGTCCCACCATCAGCAGAAGTGGCATTAGTTGTGCATTATTAATAGTAATATTCGCGCTTTAATTGTAATATTAATGATGTTGTTATGAGTGCCATTATTATTATAGCTATTAGTGTTTCCGTTCGTTGTTTGTCACTGTTGCTCCTCTGACGGCGCATGATTGTTTACATGGTCTATATGTTTGAAACAAACAAAGAAACAAACAACATTAAACTTGGTACTCGCTGTGAAGAGGGAGAGGCACAGACTGGAAGCCCTGACTTGTCTCTCATGAAAAATGGGAAAGCAGCCTTGTGGTGTTGTTTATCGTCCTCTGTTTTTGTGTATTTAGTGCTTTTTAAAGAGAAATCCGAATGAGCTTGAGATTCCATTATGTTTTCTGAGAGACTCACTACCCAGTTACATGCTGAAGACCAGATGATGAAGGAAGGATCCCTGTTTACTATTTATTATTTGCTGTTCCCTATTCGAGCACATTTTACTTTGTTCATTAATCCTGTGGCTCAAACACTTTTGATCACGATTGGAATTCTTTGGCTTAAACACAATTAACCTTGATTAGAATTCTGTAGCTTGAGCACATTCAGCCTCAGTCAGAATAACATGGCTCTAACACAACTAACCTAGATTGGAATAACCTTAGATTGGAAAACCTTGAACGGAATCCTGTGGCCCAAACACATGTAACCATGATCATACATTTCAGATAACTGGTCTAGTTCAGAATTGCATTTGCAGTATTTTCCACAAGTTGGAAATATACCTGAGGGAGTAGCGAGTACAGATTTCCTAACTTAGAAGAGGTTAATTGTTTCACAATTCAGTCCTCAGTTTCTGATCCATGGTAAAATGTAAACAGTCTTAAATTTGATTATAATTCTGTGGCTTAAGCATGTTTAACCATGATTGGAATCCTGTGGCTTCAGTATATTTAACTTTAATATGAATCTTGTGGCTCAAGTATATTTAACCCTCAGAATTCCGTGGCTCAAGCACATTTAGCCTTATTCGAAATCCTATGGCTCTAGTGCATTTAACCTTGAAATGAAAATTCTGTGGCTCAACTAAATTTAACCAGGACGGTGATATAATTAAATATTTTGCAGGTCTCTTTCAGTTCTAATCACCTGTTCTGTGATTTTACCGTCACCTTGTATGTTTATGTCACAAACATACTGTGAACTCACCGCTCTTTCATCGCTTGGGCTGGATTAAATTGAAATATATAAAGAAAGCAGAAAACACATTAACTAAAACCCATGAAATTATTCATATTTAATAATCTCACAAGTCTCACCGAAACAGCTGAAGTTCTGTGGTCTAACTGCTGTGTGACCTGTAGAGGGCAGTAGTGGGTGATATTTGTTTATTTGACCTCATGGCAGGTCTAGAAGCCAGAGGTTGTAATTAAATATCCCAAAGCTCACACCATGCTGGACAAATGTTCATTAATGAGGTCATTGATTTGGGCAAAATTTTTCTTAAATTTTTTTATTTTCCTGTGAGGTCAGCGCATAATCTTCACCGTCAGAGGTGTTTGATGTCTTTCTAATGTGCTGTGTTTGATTTCATGTCTGCTGTCATTTAAAGGGGAACTCCATTTTTCAAACCGCCAGCCACCCATAATTAACTGAGAGATTCAGAGTGGATTTGGTGTAAAAACACTACATTCTCGATAAACTCACAGAGTTAAAGCTGTTCCATAAAATGGTTATGAATCAAAGAACACTTGCATTCATCACATCTTACACCTTCAATTCCTGACCACATTCTGAAGGGTTTTACAGGAGCAGCTCCTGGTGTATCGCTCAGAGCTGCATTTAGGATACCTTTTATACTAAAATGAGGGTTTTATAAAAACAGAGCATTAATAAAACTGTTAAAATGCTTGTTAAAATAATGTTAAATCCTCTCTCTGGAGTCAACATTTCCCTCTTTAACTGATTTGTTGCTTTTTAAAAAATATGTCAATACATTTTTATTTAACTAATTAGGTTCCCGTTTGCATATCTAAATAAACTGATTGTACAACATTCCAATGAAAAAATGTCAGTGACCTACAGTATACACACGTCCTGAAAAACAGTATATGGAAATGAAGCCTATTTTGAATTCACCATTTTTATGATGTCACAAAAACCAACATATTTACATACATTCACCTTTTCAGCAGATTAGCCCTGCCCATTCATGCTGAAGTTATACGGAGTGCTTTGGGGCAGACTGCTTTATTTACAGGGGCCAGTCGGAGCAGAATTTATTTGTGTATATTAAAGGGATAGAAACAAGAATATTCTGAGGCATAAAGAGAAGTAATGTAAAACGGAACTATAACTGTGTTTCGCACAAAACCAGCATAAACATCATAAGTCGACCTGGAAGATGTGGTAGGGGCCCTGGTAGCGTAGTGGTTAGGGTGTTTGCCCTGCGATCAGGAAGCCGTGGGTTTGATTCCCAGAACGGCTAAGCACCTCTGAGGTTCCCCTGAGCAAGGTACCGTCGCCACACACTGCTCCCCGGGTGCTGTGTTCCTGACTGCCCGCTGCTTCATTTGGTGAATGGGTTAAATGCAGAGGAGGAATTTCGTGCTTTTCACACTGTGGTGTGTTCATGTATGACAGAATGGTCACTTTCATTTCACTTAATGAGGAACATATTCACTTGTATTGCCTTGATTGATGAGGCTGACTGAAAATGTGAAAAGTGCACCAAAAATCAAATGCAACTTTAATTTGGACGTGTCAGAAATTCACAAGGCACCCTGTGTCCTCCTGCTGGGGCCCTTGTTCACTAGTGCACACTGCTGCGGTGTGTGTGTGTGTGTGTAGCAGGAATGAAAAGACCTCTCTACATCGCTCACTGATGATGGACATTAATCATTCAAATGTGGTTCCTCACACCACACTGCATCCTCACTACAAAAGCAATACTTTGGTGGAAAAATGTAACCGACATCTTTTCCTAAATGTTTTAGCATAGGAGCTGGAGCTGCACAATACAGACACAATATCAGTATTGGAATTTTACTGCTATATATTTCAAATGCGATGCCTTTCAATACATTAAAGGGTCCGTATCAACACTTTTCTGGAATTGTAAAGATGTAAAGTCTGTAAATATTATCTCAAATGTTACATACACTCCCCCATCCATGCAGTCCATATATGGAAAATAAGCCACAGAAACAGATTTTTTCAAATTACATATTTTGTGATGTTTTCTTATTCTGTCTATAGTTGTTTAGCCCCACCCATTCATGCACCGATTTGCCAACACCTTTAGCGGTTAAAATGTTTGAGTACATGAAGACCTTGATTAATCAGAACACCCAGTAACTGGTCACCCTGTCAGAAGCACTGTGATTGGTTAGAGGCTCATTTGCATAAGGCTGCCTTCTGTGATATCAGTACTGCAAAGACCGATATCGCGATTATTATTAGCAGATGACATACTGTACAGCCAAATTAATACAAGGTTATACCTCTCCAGTTAGCATCACTACAGCCTCACCTCAAACGCTACACCATTTAAGGTGGAATGGCAAATTTAGCAAATCTGAATGGAGGTGTTCAGTGACCCCTAAAAAACTCGCTTATAGGGTTTCAGACACTGTTGAACAAACTGTTGTCTATTAACATATGGGTGGGGGAGTGTCATGTAGAACCAAAGTTAGATTTATTTTAATTGGCATCACACACAAATGCCTATAAATAACAAAAATGCTCAAATGTCTTAAAAACAAAAGGAAAAATATCTTTGAACCTGGGAGAGCTTTCAGGATAGTTTCTGCCCACAAGTGGCAATTGGTGAGTGTGTTGGAGAACAAAGACAGGCTATTTTTGTGACGGCCACCTCGTCCCCGTCACACCTACCCCGGTCCCAGTCCCCTGAGTTTTAGTTTCCCTCCTGTTCTCCCCTTGTGTTTCTCTCCGTCCCCTTATCTGTGTCCGGTTTGTGGTGAGTCCCTTGTCCCCTACCTAGTGTGTCTGCTCCGTTTGTGTCGCGTCCCGTCTGAGTGCCACCTGTCCCTCGTTTCCCGTGCCTCCACCTGTGTCTCGTCTGTTTCCCCTATTTAAGGCCCCA